>PVKS010016960.1:0-43037 GCA_004027875.1 Aplodontia rufa
GTTGTTTCTCTCTTTCTCTGTCTCTCTCACTGTCCCTCTCTCTTTAAAAAAAAAAAAAAAGAAAAGAAATACTTAAATCCTTCATTTTTTGCCAAACAGCCTAAAACCTGGAGGTAAGGGAGAGAAAAATCTTCAGCAGACATAACAGACAGAAGGGACCCACTTGATTCCTTTTAAAAAGTCACTTAAAAGCCGGGCACGGTAGGGTTGGACTGAAGGCTTGGTGGTTACGTATGGCACCAGCCTGGCATGTGCAAGGACGCAAGTTCGAACCCCAGCCTCACTACACAATGTAGTTTTGAAGCAATGAAAACCACATGAAAAACTAAATAAAACTGATTTTCTCTTTTTCTCTCTCTCATTGAAGGCTCAGTGGTTACAGCGCTTTCCTGGCATGCGTGAGGACACAGGTTCAAACCCCAGCACCACATACACAATGAAGTGTTGAACAATGAAAGCCATGTGAAAAACCAAATAAAATTGATTCTTTCTCTCTCACTGTCCCTCTTTCTTAAAAAAACAAACAAACATAGTCTAGCTCTATTCCCATGAAAACCTGATAAAAGTGAGCTATAATTTTAGGGAAAATTGTTTATATAAGAGTGACTTCTCACTGATAAATTAGATTGGGACTGGGACTTCAATGAATGAATGGTGAGAAACATGACATGTGGTTTATCTGAGAGTGGTGACTAATGGAATAGGGGCACAACCCTTGAGGTCATCTAGACCCTTGACCCATGTTATAAGAGATATGGAGGGTCTGGAGCGGTGGCTCGGAGGTTACGGTGCTTGCCTGGCATGCGCAAGTACACAGATTCAAACCCCAGCACCCACGTACAGAACTAAGTGTCAGAGCAACAAAAACCATGTGAAAAACTCAATAAAAATTGATCCTCCCTCTCTCTCTCTCACTGTCCTTCTCTCTTTAAAAAAAAAAAGATATTGGGGGGAGGGACAAAGGTGGGTAATTAGGGGGTCTCTAGCGGGTAAATCTAATTTTCAGAATATAAATATATTAAATTGTTTCATTGGAAAAATAAAAAATAAAAAAAGGACACCTGATGGACAGGGCTTCTCAGTCAGGTGAATCTCAAATCCACCTGATGTGAGTTTCCTTCCCTTGTATCTGAGGTGACAATTGGGGTGGGGGCAAAGTGAGACGGATCCAGAGCTCATGTGGACCCATGTGAGGACCCACTGTGCGCCCTTCCGGCTGCAGTGCTTCTGGTCCTTTGTAGATCTGCAAGTCTGAATGTCTACTTGAGAAGAGACATCATAGTGGATATTATAGTTTGCATGGGATTTTTGTTTCTTTGTTTTAAACAGAGAGAGGGACAGTGAGAGAGAGAGAGAGAGAGAATCAATTTTATTTAGTTTTTCATGTGGCTTTCGTTGCACCAACACTTCTTGTGAGCATGGTGCTGGGGTTTGAACCTATGTCCTCACGCTTGCTAGGTAAGCACTGTAATTGCTGAGCCACCACTCCAGCCAGGTGCATGTTTTATTAGACCTTCAGGCATCAATTTTGTTTCATAATTGTTTTAGGGTGGAACGATGCTCTTTACTTGATACTGACCTAGAGTAAAGGTTACGGCCTCTGTAAAACCTCCCTTCCTGTTCCTAGGGTTCTGAGATCTTGAGCCCTCAATACTTCATATACCTTTCTGTATCAGAACTGTCACAATGGATAGCAACAAAAAAGTGTTGTATCTTGACAGATGGTGGTTTCTGAGGACTGGGTTATGAAGCATTTTTTATCTTTGTGTTCTGTTCCTAATAAGATTGCTTGGTACACAGTGGGTGATTGGTGAAGTATGGTAATGAATTGCTTTAGAGGTGTAGACATTAGGAAAATATTACATAAGTGTTGTGGAACAAGAACAGGGATCTCATACGCCTTCTACCTTGAGAATATTTTCCTCTGATGGAACCCTGTCCTCTCTCAGAGGACATAGTCCTTACTTTCCATATACCGAGGGAGAACACATTTTACTGTGCCAAACTGTCTGCTCAGTATCATGGGCTGAACTATGTCCTCTCTCCCAATCCATCTGCTGAAGTCCCAACTCCGAGTAACTCAGAATGGAACTATATTTGGAGACAGGTCCTTTAAAGTGATAATCAATAATTAAGTTCAATGAAATCATGAGAGTTGAGCTCTGATTCAATATGACTGATGTCCTTATAAAAAACTAATAAGGACACAGATACATAAATCGGGAAGATTTACATGAATACACAGCAAGATGGCTGTCTGCAAACCAAGGAAGGAGGGCTTAGAAGAAGTCAACTGGACTATTCCTTGATCCTGAACTTTCAGGCTCCAGAACTGTGAATGTCTGTTGTTCAAGCAACCCAGCCACCAAATACAACAGCTTCAGATAAGAAACCAGGTCAGAAGAAAAGTGTTAATAGTTGCTGGTTCCTTGATTGGTTTTAAAGAAACTACTTATGAGCAAGGGTGGATAAACACATAGGAATCAATATGAAGTACTTTACCTGCATACCATCAGCCAGGAGGAAGTGTGCAGATATCACAAAAGGATCATCCTGGGGATTCAGAGAGCACTGCAGCTCTACCACGACTGTTTCCTGGCTTCCATCTGCTCCTACCTGGAAAACAGGGCGCACTTTCAGAAACTGTGCAAGGAAAACAATCTGGCACACAGTACATCTGAAAATGATGGGTAAAATTACAAAGTAATGGGCTGGAGAGGTGGCTCAGTGGTGGAGTGCTTGCCTGGCACACACAGGACCTGGGTTCAATCCCTAGCACCATATACACAACTGAGCAGAGGAAAAACAAAAACTGAATGAAAAAATAAAAAATTAACCCTTTCTCTCTCTCTTTAAAAAACAAGAAAAAAATTACAAATACATGTTCCTTTAGAGAGATAATTTAGAAAATACAAAAAAGAATCAAGAAGAAATCAAAAATCACCTGAAATCCTACTATGGAGACATAATCATTATTAATATTCTGGAATTTTTCCCTCGTATATTTTTTCTGCATACATTTATAATATACCACTTTCACATTTTTATTATCAAACAGGGAATGTTACTTTTGATTTACATTTTACTGAATTATCCAAAAAACACAAATGGAACATTATTTTGAAGGCCAGTATTGATTTTCATTTGTGTAATTTTGTCAAAGAAAAGTTTTTTGTTTTCCTTTTTCATATAAAAGGAACAGCAATTGAACATGGCATAAATGCTGGTGTCAAATATAGATTTTTCAAATACAAGAATCTATTAATAATTGGGGGACGGGAGGTGGGAGGTAGAGGGGTGGGGAAATATTGAACAAATTGTATTGCTGATTTGTGTGTACCTAGGAATATGTGACAACTAATCCCATCATTCTGTAAAACTATAATGCACTAATAAAAAAAATTTAAAAAGAAACTATTCATAACAGGAGAACTTATATTTTTAGAATCATATCAATATTTTATATAGTTTAAAATTTAGTATGAGCATGTATTACTTTTACAATAAAAACACTACAATTTTTAAATTTTAAACATACTTGGTTTTTGTTTTTTGTTTTTTTTAAAGAGAGAGAGACAGTGAGAGAGACAGAGAAAGAGAGAAACAACTTTATTGAGTTTTTCACATGGCCTTAGTTGCTCCAACATTCAGTTGTGTACGTGGTGCTGGGGTTTGAACCCAGGTCCTCGTGCTTGCCAGGCAAGCGCCAAAACCGATGAGCCACCGCTCCAGCCCCAACATACTTGTTTTTGATTGGTTAAAAACCAACTCCTGTATCTGGGAATATAGGATACCCAGGGTGTGAACAATTTTTCAAAGCAGCGAGAAAATGACTGAATAGCACAATCACTCAGAACTCATTCAAACAACAAATTTATTTTTCAAAATAGAAATCAGACTCTTACTTTTTGTAAGGTGTTATATTTTGCAACTTCAAAATCTTGAGGAAAATGAGGAATTTCGACATTTTCTGCATAACACCTGAAATTTGTAGAATTGAAAATTTAACGTTACAATGGATTTTTAGCTTAAACAAAAATTCATAGTAAATGTCCTAATTCTTTATGAAATACATTAAAAGTCCTTAATACCCTCTTTGGTATTCTAGAAATGGTTAAAAAACTATAAGAAACTAGAAAGAAGAGGAACAAAAGGAGGGGATATCATGAAAATAAAAAGGAGAACAGTGCTGTAGAGGAAGGGAATGCAGTAGAAGGGAAGAGGAATATGTAAGGGGAAGAGCTGTAGAATGAAATTGACCAACTTTGGGCTGGAGTGGTGGCCCAGCGGTTATGGTGCTTGCTGGGCATATGCCAGGACCCAGGTTCGAACCCCAGCACCATGTCGGAGCAACAAAAGCCACATGAAAAACTAAATAAAATCGATTCTCTCCTGGGGATAATTGCAATATCCAGAATATTTACACATTTTATACACATTTTATATTATTTTGTTAAAATCTTGTAAGGTTGTTCAAAAAATAATAATAAATAAAAAATTTAAAAAAAATCGATTCTCTCTTTCTCTCTCTTACTATCCCTCTCTCTCTTACAAAAAAAAATTGACCAACTTATGCCATAAACATGTATGAACACATGACAATGAATTCTACTTTTATGTGTATCTACAATGCACCAATTTAAAACACAATAAATAAACAGAAGGAAGACCAGTAGATTACAAGAAAGGGAATTGTACCTGGGAGCCTGAGGCAGGAGGATAGCAAGTTCAAAGCCAGCCCTCAGCAACTCAGGCTCTAAAGCAACTTAGCAAGACCCTTTCTCAAAATAAAAAATAAAAAGAACCGGAGATGTGGTTCAGGGGTTGAACACATCTGGGTTCAATCTCCAATAAAGAAGGAAGAAGAAAGAAGGAGGGGAGGAGGGCATGGGGAGGAGGAAGAAAAAAGGGAATTGTGCATATTTAGGGGATACTGTGTAATAATCACACATCTGGGTTCAATCTCCAATAAAGAAGGAAGAAGAAAGAAGGAGGGGAGGAGGGCATGGGGAGGAGGAAAAAAAAAGGGAATTGTGCATATTTAGGGGATACTATGTAATGATCACATAATTAAAATTTCCATCTTCCTCTGCACAACTCTTTCCCCAGACACTGGGGATTGAACTTGAGGGTGTTCTACCACTGAGCTATAAATACCCCTAGACCTTTTTTATTTTCTTTTTTTTCTTTCTTTCTTTCTTTCTTTTTTTTTTTTTAAAGAGAGAGGGACAGTGAGAGAGACAGAAAGAAACAACTTTATTTAGTTTTTCACATGGCCTCAGTTGCTCCAACACTTAGTTGTGTATGTGGTGCTGGGGTTTGAACCCATGTACTCACACATGCCAGGCAAGCACTGTAACCACTGAGCCATCGCTCCAGCCCCTTAAATAACAACTTAATAAAGAGATAAGGAATTTAAAATAAAATAGAAGTCCACAAGTAGTATTTCAATACTGTGCTTAAAGTTCACATAATATTTACTCAGTGTGTTCCACGTTTTTCTTCTCTGAGGAATCATACAGGGATTGATCATCTGTTTTCAATTCTAGAATTAAAATGAAACACTTGTTTACTATTTCAAAGTTTACTGCAACCAGCTATTAACCTAATTACTGTAACTGTTAATATTCTTAAGTATGGACCACATTTGCTATGAAATTCTCTTTTTTCAGCTGTTCTTATATTAGGTATAGTTGTTAATAATCTATTGACAATGTAAGTGGGAAAAGAGGAATTATGTAAATTACTGACAACATAAAAGGCATACGAGGTCTAACATGATCTATATTATTTGAAACTCATTGATAGTCATGCAATTTTCAAATAGCATTTTTCTGAGGATTTTGGTAAGCATAGTTATGAAATATTTCAAATACATTTTAAAATCAAAGTGATTCCCAGTGTCATAGTGTCACAAATGAAGAGATTGGGGATGTTTTAGAGGAGGGAAATTCAAGGACTCCATGTGAGGTTTTGTTTCATATTTTTCTTGTAGAGAAATCATAACATTATAGAACTATGATAAATAGGAATTAACTTTTTTTCCCTCAGTGCTGATAATTGAACCCAGAGCCTTAGGAACAGGAAGTAAGCACACTACCATTGAGTTATACCCCCAAATGCCAGGAAGTATGCTGTTTTGTTTTATTTGTTTTTTTAGGAGACAGAATGAGAGAATCAATTCATTTAGTTTTTCACCTTGCCTTTGTTTCTCCAACACTTAGTTGTGTATGTGGTGCTGGGGTTCAAATCTGGGTCCTCACATGCCAGGTAATCTCTCTACCACAGAGCAACCTGTCTAGATTCCAGGAATTATGTTAATGCAAGGATTTCTTCCCAACCTGAATTACACTATTGTTATGGTTTTGATACTAGGTACCCCCCAAAAGCTAATGTGTGAAACAACACAAGAAGGGTTATAGGAGAAATGATTAGGTTATGAGATCCTTAACCCAGTCAGCGAGTTAATCCTCTGATCACAATTAACTGAGTGGTACCTACAGGCAGGTAGGGTGTGGCTGGAGGAGGTGGGTCACAGGGGTGTGCTTTCGGGGTATATATTTTGTACCTGGCCAATTGAGTCTCTCCCTCTCTGCTTCCTGATCATGTTAGTTGCTGCCCTCTGCCACACAGTTCAACCATGATGTTCAGCCTCACCTCAAGCCCCAAGGAATGGAGCCAGTCTTCTATGAACTAAGACTTCAGAAACCATGAGCCTCCAAATAAATTTTTCCTCCTGAAATTGTTCTTGTCAGATCTTTTAGTGACAGCAGCAAGGATGGGGGTTTGAACTCTAGCACCACATACACAACTAATTGTTGGAGAAACAAAGGCCAGATGGAAAAAATAAATGAAATGGATTTTCTTGGTCTCTCTCATTCTCTCCCTCTGTCTTTAAAAAAAAAAAATTTTCAAGTCAGAGTTAGGTGTAGTGGCATATGCCTGTAATCCCAGTGACTTGGGAGGCTGAGGCACTGAGGCAAGAGGATCGCAAGCTCAAAGTCAACATTAGCAACTTAGTGAGCCCCTGTCTCAAAATAAAATATAAAAAGTGCTGGGTATATGGCTCAGTGGTTAAGTGCCCCTGGGTTCAGTCCCCAGTACCAAAAAAAAAAAAAAAAAAAGATTTCAAGTCAAGTCAGGCATGGTGGTACATTCCTGTAGTCTCAGCTACCCAGGAGGCTGAGGCAAGAGGATACTCGAGCCCAGGTTTCAACGTTTGCCAGGGCCACACAGTGAGACCCTCTCTCAAAAGAGAAAAATAAAAAGATCAAGAAAAAGAAAGACTTCAAAGATCATCCATCAGTGTATTTATAGTAACTCTGAATCTGAGCAGATTATTCTGAATATTGAATGATATGTTTTCAATGTAAAAGGAATCTCCTACCTATTTCTATTTTAGGTATCATTTTCTGAGACAGTAGCAAGTCTGGTAAGTGTGGCAGCATTTCAGGACAAATTACTTGTCCAGAGAGGCTTTTCCCTACCAAAATTGTTTGGCTTTGTTTTCTTGCTGTGGATTGAACCCAGGGTCTTGTATAAGTTACACAAATGCTCTACCACTGAGCTTCACCCTCAAACCCCAAAACATTTACTATAATATCTAACATATGTAAGGTAGCATTTATTAGTAGTGCTTGATTTCAGGTTTTCATTTGCTTTGTTTTGTTTTGATTCCAGTACTGGGAATTTAACCCAGGGGCACTCCACTACTGAGCTACACCTTCAGCCCTTCTGACTTTTTTTTTTTTTTTAAAAGAGAGGACAGTGAGAGAGAGAGAGACAGAAAGAATCAATTTTTAATGAGTTTTGCACATGGCTTTCGTTGCTCTGACACTTAGCTGCGTACGTGGGTGCTGGGGTTTGAACCTATATACTTGCGCTGTAACTGCCGAGCCACTGCTCCAGCCCCCTGATTTTTGATTTTGAAATAGGGTCTGCTAAATTGTTTAGGTTGGCCTTGCACTTTTTTTTTTTTTTAGGGCTGAGGACCGAACTCAAACTCGGGGCCTTGCAAGTGCTAGGCAAGCGCTCTGCCACTGAGCTAAATCCCCAACCCCTGATCTTGCACTTTCAATCCCCCTGCCTCAGTCTCTCGAGTTGCTAGGATTACAAGAGTGTGCCACCTTATCCAGCTTGTTTGTTTTTTGAAGCAGAATTTGCGATGCTGCCCAGGTTCCTCTTGAGCTCCTGGGCTCAAGTGTTCCTCCTATACTTAGCATCTTGTGTAGCTGGAATTAAAGCACTGGCTACCGTTCCTAGCAGAACTGCTTGACTGATGTGACTCACGAGGGGCACATTTCTCTATGTTCAAAGCTTTCCTCTTGGCCAGAGTGCAAAATGAAATCTGGTTTCACAAAGGAGATCAGTTTCCTTTGGGGACATCATCTTTTAGAAGGAACTTCTTTTCTTTTTAATTAAGAAATTTATTTGTTGAACAAAGGAAGGAACTTCTTTAGCAAAATTTTGTTCACCAAATTTCCAGTCCTTAAACCACAGTAATAATTTGTTTTTAACAAAAAAGACTTTTCCCTCTCCCAGTTAAAAATACACATCAAGTTTTCTGAGATTATCAGTATTTATGTAGTTGTTCTAAATCTGGACAAACTAGACTGAATAATGAGAAATCTATTTCTATTGTTAAATTAATCTTTTATCTTCCACTGTTTTGTTTTCTGATGTAATAAGCAGCCTAATTGTTTTTATAGGATTCCAGGACAATTCTTTGTTGATATTTTTGACAAACCAAATGTCTGTGATAGCAACTATAATACGTTAAATGCTTGCTATGAAATACTTACCAGAACAGACTGCCTTCTCATCAGGAGCTGGCTTGATGTCCCATGACTTACTAGGATCATAATTTTTCACATCCAAGAGTCTCCTTTCTTTGACTGATTCCCATATGAAATCTGGATTTGCAATATGGATGTGATTCTTTCGAATAGCGTTCAGTTGATACTGACTCAGAAAATCAGCGTTATCTAAGATTACATGTGTACACTAAGAAAAAAAAGTCAATCAAAAAAAACAGTCAATCCATTATCGACTAGTAAAAACAAAATTTATGTATACTATCTCTGCAATTATGTACTAATAAAAACAAAATTTAGGTATACTACTTGTCTCTGCAGTATTTCACCCTGACAAAAAGTTGTTTTAAGGTACTTGTAATATTTTCCCTCAGAATTTGAAAAAATTTGCCAATAATTTAATTTCTAGATACATAAAAATTTTGAAAATCAACAGACTTTTTTTATTTTTTTGTGGTGCTGAGAATCAAGCACAGGACCTTGAACATGCTAGGCAAGCACTCTACCACTGAGCTATATCCCCAATTCAGAAATCAATAATTATTAGAGTATGGATATAGATGTGTTGTGATGAATTAACCAGCACTCGAGGCTGCTTACAAATTTTCATCATTGTATATAATGCTGTGATGAATAACCTCATGCACACATCTTTATGCACTTGTTTAATTATCTCCTTAGTAGTAGACAGGGAGATTCAAAAGGTATTTCTCATTTATTTATTTAGTTAATTGGTAATTTTATTTAATTTTGAAAATAGCATATACATATTATAGTATACCTAAAAAAATAAAATAATAATAATATATTAATTTTTTCTTATGTCGTTCTGTTTCATTTCCTAAAGGTACCCATTATAACTTGTCCTTCATCTATCTTTCTAGAGCTATTCTACAGAGAGACAATATACATGGACGTACACAGATGGCAGCAGTTTACTGAATTTGCTTTTCTATTTGACAATTTATCTTTTTCCCCCCCTTCTACTGGCATTGAACCCAGAGGTGCTTAACTACTGAGCCACATCCCAAGCCCTTTTTATTTTTATATTTTGAGACAGGGTCAAGTTCTCACTAAGTTGCTGAGGCTGGCTTTGCACTTGTGATCCTCCTGCCTCAGCCTCCCTAGTTACTGGGATTATAGGCTTGTGCCACTGTGCCCAGCTTTACAATTTATCTTAGAGTTCATTCCTCATCAATACATATAGAATTGCTTCTTCCTTTATAATAGCTGCATGCACATTTCCACTTTCTTTACATCGGCAAAATATAAAACCTTACAAAAAGTTGCATGCCCAGTATGTGATTTTCTAAAACGAAGACCATGTTGGCAGTTCTCCACCCAGAAAACAAAGAAGATAGAACAGGTATATATCATTCATCCACCCCACAAATGGTGAGGCAGGTAAGTAAGGGAAGCCATAAAAGGGAAGCATAATAAATTCTGGACAACCTGGTGGTGAATGGTGATATTCTGTTTGTGGTATTCTGCTGGAGTAACCTGCTTCCCACAACAGATAAAAGGTCAGTGTGGCCCGTACCAGAGCTGTATCTAGGGAGGGGCAGGTTGATTCAGCCCCATCCACCCATCGGTAGAGAGGAGAGCAAAGGACAGGGACAGTCAACTTTAAGACCTTTCCCTATTGAACTTTGCTTTTACTTCTTACAATACAATAAGGTGGCTAAAAAAGACATTAGCCTTAATTGCTTTTAAGACTTTCCAGTTGTGAAATTCTGTATTTAATTTTTAGCCTACACTTCAGTTCAAGAGACAGAAGGTAACTCGGTATGGTGGTTCATGCCTGCAACCCAGCAAGTCAGGAGGCTGAGGCAGGAGGATAACAAGTTCAAGGCAAGCCTCAGCAACTTAGCAGATACCCTGTCTCAACATAAAAAATAAAAAGGGCTTGGAATCAGTTGCTCAGGGCAACTGAGCGCCCTGGGTTCAATACCAAATATCCTGCCCCCCACCAAAAAAAAAAAAAGGAAGAGGAAAGAGACAGATGATAGCTTCCTTTGGCCCTAAAATGAGCCAACACCAAAAGAAACAGTTTATACTGCAAGTTTTCTTCCGCCTCGGGAGTCGATTGTTATTCTAGTGTTGACCTACTGTTCACTGGTAAGTGACCATGGTGTGTGTTTTGCAAATGCTGTGCACTGTGATTTTTTTTTTTTTTCTGTTGAGAATAGATTTGGCTGATCTGAAATTCTGATTTTTTCTTTTTTCTTTTTTTTTCCAGGGCTGAGGACCGAACTCGGGGCCTTGTGCGTGCTTGGCAAGCGCTCTGCCACTGAGCTAAATCCCCAACCCCTGGCTGATCTGAAATTCTATTTATGTCTTTGGCTATATTCCAATAATATCAGATTCACAGGACATGTGGGATTGTTCTGCAGCTCTCATACCATGGAGAAGACAAGGTTGGACCATCTGGCCTCCTCTAGCCCTCCTGGCCCATCTCTCGGTGTTTGATGTCACAATTTCTCCTGCCCTCTTGTACACTCTCCAGTTGCCAATCTTCTTTGCTTACTCTTCTAACCACGACCCTGAATATATCATGTCAATCATACAAGAATTTGTGAGATTTGGAATTACCTGGGGATTTAATAACAAAGAAAAATTTCCACCATTTTCCTTAATGTGAGTTTGTAGCTTTTTCTTCTGCTGACGAGGTAAGTACTTGACTTTCAAACAGAAGGTACAATTTACAAAGATTCCCACCGTCATCCTGAAAAAAAAAGTTTCAAGTCATAGATTTTAAGAATCTCTTTTTAGCAATTATAACAGACAATGCATTTAGAATTGCTCTACAATACACTGTGAGAAAACTAAGCATTTTTTTTAAAGATACTGCAATCAAGTTATAAGTACAAAAATTGAACATTGTTGTTATGGTTTGGATCTTAACTGTCCCCCAAAGGATCATGTCTTAAAAGCTTGCTCACCAGCCTGTGGTGCCCTGGGTAGATGGGGGAATCTTTAGGAGGTGGGATGGACAGGAGAGGAGAGGTTATTGAAGAAGTGCGTTTGAAGGGGATTTAGGGACCCTGGACTCTTTTTCCCTCCCTTTGCTTTCTGGTGGCCCTGAAATGAACAGGCTTTCTTTGGCACATGCTGTAGTCATGATGCCACAACAAGCCACACAACCATGAACTGAAACCTCTCAAACCATAAATCAAAGTAAACCTTTCCTTCTTTCAAGTTATCTCCAGTCTTTGCCACAGTGACAGAAAACTGGTTAATATAACAGTCCCACTATGCAGCACGTATGTTGCTTGTAGAATCATTTTACAGCATTGTGCCAACTACGGTGATGCACCCCTATAAACCCAGTGTCATCGGAAGCTGAGGCAGGAGGATCACAAGTTTGGGGCCAGCCTCAGCAACTTAGCGAGACCCTCAGCAACTTAGAGAGACCTTGTCTCAAAAGTTTAAAAAAGGGGGCTGGAGCTGTGGCTTGGTGGTTACGGCGCTTGCCTGGCATGCGCAAGTACACGGGTTCAAACCCTAGCAACCCACGTACACAACTAAGTGTCAGAGCAACGAAAGCCATGTGAAAAACTCAATAAAAATTGATATTCTCTCTCTCTCTCTCTCTCTCCCTGTCCTTCTCTCTTATAAAAAAAAAAGTTTAAAAAAAAGGGCTGAGGCTGTAGCTCAGTGGTAGAGCACTTGCCTAGCATGTGCAAGGCCCTGAGTTCAATCTCCAACACTGACAAACAAAAGAAAAAGGAAAAAAAAATCTGGGGATGTAGCTCAGTGGAAATAGTGTCCTTGAGCTGTTCAAGTCCAGTAACAAAGGGGGAGAAGAGGAGAAAGCAGGAGAGGGAAAGAGGGGGAGAGAGAGAGAATTGTTTCTAACTTTTATGGTTAATATTATGTACAAATAATATTTGTAAAGGTTCACAATATACATGCATCTTAATTAAAAAAAAGTGAGATTTCAGTTACAGATGAGGAATGTGGCTCAAGAACACAGAAATCCCTATCTCTTCCTCCCTTTCTTTCTTCCCTTTCTTCTTTTTATAGTGCTGGGGATTGGGCTGGAGCGGTGGCTCAGCGGTTACAGCGCTTGCCTAGCATGAGCAAGGACCCGAGTTCAAACCCCAGCACCACGTACACAACTGAGTGTTGTAGCAACAAAGGCCACAGAAACTAAAGTTGTTTCTCTCTCTCCCTCTCTCACTGTCCCTCTTTCTTTAAAAAAAAAATTAAAAAAAAATATATATACAGTGCTGGGGATTGCACCCAGGACCTTGTGTATAAAGCACTCTGTTACAGTTTAGATATGAGGTGTCCCCCAAAAGTTCATGTGTGAGACTATGCAAGAAAGTTTATAGGCAAAATGATTGGGTTATGAGAGCCTTAACCTAACCAGTGTCTTAAACCACTTGAAGAGGTTAACTGGGTGGTGACTGTAGGCAGGCAGGTCACTGGAGGTGTGCCTTTGGGGTATATACTTTGTCCTTAGTCAAGTTTAGTTTTATCAGCTTCCTGAGTGTCAAGTTCTGAGCTGCTTTCCTCTGTGCCATGATATTCTGACTCACCTTCTGCACAGAGCAAGGGAGTTGGCTGTTTGTTGACTGAGACCTCCATAGGTCTCAGTCCATGAATGTTAAATAAATCTTTCCTCCTCTACAATTGTTCTTTTCAGGCCTTTTGGTCACTGAGATGAAAAAGCTGAGTAAAACACACACTAACACTGAGTTACATACTCAATCCAGAAGCCTTTACTCTCAATTAAAAATTAACATTAGGAGGACTAGAGTGGTGACTTGGCGGTTACGGTGCTTGCCCAGCATGTGTGAGTACACGGGTTCAAACCCCAGCACCCACTCAGACAACTAAGTGTCAGAGCAGCGAAAGCCATGTGAAAAACTCAATAAAGATTGATTCTCTCTCTTTCTCACTGTCCTTCTCTCTTTAAAAAAAAATATATATTAACATTACGTGATAGTGAAACCTGGCTTTTTACAGATAATGCTCTTTTAATTCAAAGATACTCATTAGTTATTTGGGTTTCTGTTAAGCCATTCTGGAGAAAAAAATTGAACAATTGCTAATAAAAATATACAACGTGCGGCTGGAGGGGTGGCTCAGAGGTTTCAGTGCTTGCCTGGCAAGCACGAGGACCCGGGTTCAAACCCCAGCACCACGTACACAACTAAGGGTTGGAGCAATGAAGGCCATGTGAAAAATTAAATAAAGTTGTTTCTCTCTTTCTCTGTCTCTCTCACTGTCCTTCTCTCTCTTTAAAAAAAAGAAAGAAAGAAAGAAAGAAACTGCTTTCAGGTGGTTTCTTAAAAAAAAAAATATATATATATATATATATACACACAACGCGTTTGTTCTATTTATTTATTTTGGTACCAGGGATTGAACCCAGTGGCGCTTAACCACTGAGCCATATCCCCAGTCCTTTTTATATTTTATTTAGAGACAGGGTCTCGTTAAGTTGCTGAGGCTAGCTTTGAACTTACTATCCTCCTACCCCAGCCTCCCATATCCCTGGGATTACAGCACTACCTACTGTTTAGTCTATTTAAATAAATAGAGTATATATGTGTATGCATACATAAGTAAATATTAGCGTGCCTTAGGCTAATGTAATTATTAAATTGTACCATACATTCTTATAATAAAAGAATTACTTCGAGGAAAAAATAAGTAGGGCTGAGGGTAAAGTTCAGTGTATCAGGCCCTGGGCTCCATTCCCAGCAACACACACACACACACACACACACACACACACACACACACAGTGCATTATTCTCTCCCCAACAAACTCCTTCCACCAACGGTATCTCTGGCCATCTCTGCCCCAAATACAGCCCCAGTCTATCCATGTGTTTATCTAGCTGCCACCCTGGCCCATGTCTAAGGACTATAATATCATGAAAATTAAAATTATTACACCATATACAAAATACTAAACCTACTATCAGTCACCATCTTATCTTCACTATTATGTCATTAAACACTTAGAAAACACTTTTCATAGAGGCTTTTTTTTTTGAAAGAGAGAGAAAGAATGAATTTTATTTAGTTTTTTCATGTGGCTTTTGTTGCTCTAACCTGATAAATGCTTACTGAATAAAAGTTGGAAACAAATGTAACGAAAGAAAAAGCAACGTGCACACATTCAGAGTGACTTTCTCCCTGATCATGACACCGTTCTTGGAATATCGCTACATCTACATGGCCATTTAGCAGTCCAGAATCGAAAAGGAAGCTGAGATCTGCCCACTTGATCCCTTTGAAGGCAATTCGGCGTTCCCCAGAGAATCTTTTCACTGACCTGCAGGTTTTCCACGTCGGACCTTAACAAGCACTATTTCTATCTCCTGATCATTCACCAAACCACCGTACTTTTGCGCAAATGTCCTTTAAGAAAGGCCATTTGGCACACTGGAAACAAAACACCCTGTGACCTTTCCTTTCCCCCGCGCACTGGAGGAGTCCAGAGACCCAGCCTGGGCGCCGGCCACCGTGGGTCCTCGCATCCCCGGTGTCCTGGGCCGCACCGCGGGGCAGAACTGCGGACCGCGCTAATAAGACCCGGAGGGCTGGGGCGCTACCAGGGCACAGCCTTGGCCACCGCAAAAGGCAGCTGCGCAATCCGGCTAGGAAGGCGCGCCGGCCACCTCGAGGGGACTCTGTCGCCGGGCCGTCACCCGAGACGCCCACACACCTGCCAGCAGAACCGTCCCGCTCCGGGTGCCCGGCTCTCAGGCTCTCCTCTCCCGGCGCTTTGCGCTCCCAACTCCTGGCGACCCTGGAGCTCCCCACGCAGGGCGCTTCCGGATTCCTGGCTCCGACCTCGGGCGCGGCAGGGCTGGGCAGGGCTGCTGAGAGCGCCGCCAGAACTTCCGCCCGGCGCCCGGCTCACCTAGCGCCCCTAGCGGGGACCATCACCAAACAGCGCCTGGGATCAGTTCCCTCTGGGTGGGTGCGGGTCCCGGGTGGGGCTGGGTTTCCACTCCAAAGCGTCCAGGGCTTCGTTTTCAGTTTCATCTTTCAGGCGTAATTTTGCTGATTAGGATATACCCAAAGTTCAAGTTCAAGTTCATATATCAAGTTCAAGTAGGTAGGGGGGTATCCAGGGGCAAGAAAGAAGCAAGTTTCATGCAAGTCTGGGATCAGGAAAAAGGGAGAATGGATTTAATTTAGGACTTCTTGAGTTCGTAGTTATTGTAAGTAGTGATAGTATTTGCAAGTTTTTTTTTTCAAATTTTATTTAGTTTTTCATGTGGCCTTCGTTGCATGGGCACTTTGTTGTGTACGTGGTGCTGGGGTTTGAACCCGCGTCCACGCGCATGCCAGGCAAACCCCGGAACCGCTGAGCCACCGCTCCAGACCCAGAACTTTTAAATTATTGAAGACAACACTCAAAAGAGGTAGGTGTTAGGTGCCAGAGACAGCTCTGAGATTCACTGAGTAGGGAGTAATGGGAAAGAATCAGATTCCCAGGATATAGAATGAAGTGAGAAAAGAAGGCATAGAATAGAGCTGGCCACCGTGGTGCCCGCCTGTAATCCCAGTGACACTGGAGACTGAGGCAGGAGGATCACAAGTTCAAAGCCAGCCTCGCAATTTATCAAGGCCATGAATAACTTAGCAAGACCCTGTCTCAAAATAAAAAGTAAAAAGGGCTGGGGATGTGACTCAGTGGTTAAGTGCTCCTGGGTTCAATTCCCAGTACCTAATAGTAATAATAAAAGAAAAAGGGATATAATAGAGAATAGACTGGAAAGGGTTGGAATTGAATTCTGACTCCACCGTATAGTACCTGGGAGATTGTGGACAAGGTACTTTATCAGGAGTTCCAATTTCATTACATACAACCTTTTCTATAGAGTTGTGTAAGAATCAGTTTAGCTGGGTGTGGTGGTGCTCACCTGTAATCCCAGCTACTTGGAAGGCTGAGGTAGGAGGATGGGGGCAGGGAAAGGAAATGAAAAAAAATCAAGACATTAACAAAAATTGCACAATAGAGAGAGAGAGAGAGAGAGAGAGAGGGAGAGCGCGCTCTGGTTCAATCCCTTCCCTGAATGAAAAAAGAAAAGAAAAAAACAAAAAGAAAAAGAAAAGAGGGGAGTGCAGCCCTGGCTCAGCAGTTTGGAGCACTTGCCTGGCATGGATGAGGACCTGGATGCAAACCCCAGCATCACATACACAACTAAGTGCCTGAGAAACAAAGCCCAGATGAAAAAATAGTTCTCTCTCTCTCTCCCTCTCTCTTTATTTTTTTTTTATTTTTTTTAAGAGAGACGGACAGCAAGAGAGAGAAATCGAGAAACAATTTTATTTAGCTTTTCATGTGGCCTTCGTTGCTCTGAGACTGCTGTGTACGTGGTGCTGGGGTTTGAACTTGCGTCCTCACGCATGCAAGGCAAGTGCCATAACTGCTGGGCCACCACTCCAGCCCTTTCTCTCTCTTTAAAAACAAAGAAAGAAATAAAGAAAAAAAGGAAGAAAGGAAGGAAGGAAGGAAAGAAAGAAAGAAAGAAATTGGCAAAACCAAAACTGTCCTCTAAAAATGATGGAGGAATTAAGAACCCAGAGGTTCTTTAGGGAAACAAAAGCGAAACAGTTCATTGCTAAGTAGATGCACTCTATAGAAAATACTCAAGGCCGTCCTTTTCCTGAATGAAGGCAGCATACTGATAGGGGACAGACAGATATGAATGATGGGAATATGAGGTGAAGGGAATAATATTATGAAATGGCCCCCTATGCTGACCTCCACACACTTTCAGGTTTTTTTTTTTTTTTTAGTTTGCTTTGGTACTGGGAATTGAACCCAGGGTGCTTTACCAGTGAGCTACACCCCAACCCCTTTTATTTTTTATTTTGTGACAGAGTCTCAGTAAATTGCTTGGGCTTTACTAAGTTGTTGAGGCTGGCCTCAGGCCTAGCACATGCTTTCCCTTTTAAAAAGCAATTTACCTGCAGCCCTGTGTGACTTCAATTGACAGAATATGTTGCATTCCTTCCTCAGCAAACTACCTTGCTGCCAAAATGCTGATAAGAAGAACACAAGTTACCTTGAAGGAGGGGATTTCTGTGACCCTTACACTGACCAGATGCCCAAACTCAGGGAGATAAAGATAATTCTCCCTAACCAGAAAATCTCTAAGAACAGATTCCAATTAGAACTGATCAATATGAGCCAAAGGGACCTAGAGTTGCTTTTACTGCTGTCCGTCAAAAGTCAAGAGGTGGACCTGGGTGAGACTATCTGGAAACTTCCCTAGGACACCCAGTAAAACTGGAGGTCAGGAGAGACATGCTGTCCCTCTCCTGAAAGGACCCACTTCTCCTATGAGAGTGTTCCCCTTTCCCCTTTCCTATCACTTCTTTATTATTATTTTTATTTAGAGAGGGACAGTGAGAGAGAGAGAGAGAGAGAGAGAGAATCAATTTTATTTAGATTTTCATGTGGTTTTCATTGCTCCAACACTTTTTTGTATATATGGTGCTGGGGTTTGGACCTGCAACCTCACACATGCCAGGGAAGTGCTATAACCACCAAGCCACTGCTCCAGCTCCTCGTGTCACTTCTAATAAACTTATGCCTGTTAACTCTGAGTGACATTATTTTGAGGCAAGGTCTCACTAAGTTGCTTAGGGGCTAAGTTGCTAAGGCTGGCTTTGAATTTGTAATCATCCTGCCTCAGCCTCCCCAGCTGCAAAGATTACAGATGTGCGCCACTATGTTTGGCTTATAATTTTAGAATATGAAAATCACTGACAATTTTCATCTTTGTGGAAAATAACATATTGTTTCAAAAATGTGTAATAATGGTGTAGGGAGGGGCAGGGAATAGGAAGGATATCCAGGAAACTGGAGAGAGTATGGGAGCATCAACTCAGTGGGAACCTTTGACTTCCGTGAGAAGTCCTATTAACATGGGGGTTAAGTAAGGGGAAACATGGAACCATGGGGAACCCAAAGGGGGAAACCATGGAGTGGCATCAGCCTTGACTTGCTCTGTCATTATACATTTGTACTTGATTATTTGATAATGATTCCCTCCTAATAGTAAGACCATCTTTAATGAATAAAAAAAAATAAATGAAAATGTGTAATATGGGGCTGGAGCAGTGGCTCAGTGGTTATGGCGCTTGCCTGGCATATGTATGTATGTGGGTTCAAACACCAGCACCAGGTACACAACGAAGTGTTGAAGCAACAAAAGCCACATGAAAAAGTAAGTAAAATTGATTCTCTTAAAAAAAATGTGTTATAACCAATTGAAGACAGGTGCAGTGGTGCAATGTAATCCTAGCTGAGGAGGAGGAGGATCCAGGAGGCTGAGGTAGGAGAATCCTAAGTTCAAGGCCAGTTTGGGTAACTTAGTAAGACCCTATCTCAAAAAATAATAAAAGGGCTGGTGAAGTAGCTCAGCGGTAGAGTTCTTGCCTGCCCTGGGTTCTATCCCAAACAAATAAACAAAACCTAAGCAAGGTTTGAAGAACCATAGATATTACAAAAAGATTTAAAATTACTGGGACTGGGTGGCATATAGCTCACTGGCAAAGCACCTGCTTACCATGTACTGGGCCTTCGGTTTGATCCCTAGAATCAAAAAGAAACAAGAGCCGGGAGGCTGAGGCAGGAGGATCACAAGTTCAAAGTCAGCCTCAGCAGCTTAGCAAAGCCCTAAACGACTTAGCAAGACCCTGTCTGAAAATAAAAAATAAAAAGGCTGGGGTTAATTGCCCCTGGATTCAATCCCTGGTACAACACAAACGAACACCCAAGAAAGCAAAACAATCCCTAAATTGTTATTTCCGTTTTTTTTTATTAGATGAATATGGAGTTACAATTGAGGGGGAATCATTGTCAAACAATCAAGAGCAAATGTATATATACATAGTTATCCAAGGCTGATGCCATGTCATGGATGCCCCCCTTGGGTTCCCCATGATTCTATGTTTCCCCCAGAAGAACCCCTGTGTTAAATGGATATCTCGTGGAGGTCAGAGATCTCCTGAGATGATTCCCCCATACTCCCACCCTCCAGTCTCCTAGATATCCTTCCTAATCCCTCTCCCCACCCTGCCCCCCCTACGCCTCCGGGTATCCTAGGCAATCATCCCTGTTTGTGTAAAAATTCATACAATTTGAGGTTATTATTAGCTTAGCCATCTAACATACTGCTTCCAGATGTATTCTAGCTTCCACAAATGAGAGAAAACATGAGTCTCTGAGATTGGGATACTTCACTTAGCATAATTTTTTCTATCTCCTTCCATTTGGTTTCAAAAGCCATAATATCGTCTTCTCTAATAGCTGAGTAGTATTCCATTGTATATAAGTACCAAAGTTTTTGTATCCACTCGTCGAGTGAGGGGCATCTGGGTTGGTTCCATAATCTAGCTATAGTAAATTGAGCTGCTATAAACATTGATGAAGCCATATCACTATAATATGCTGCTTCTAACTCTTTCGGGAAAATACCCAGGAGTGGGATAGCTGGGTCATCAGGTGGTTTCATCCTTAGTTTTTTGAGGATTCTCCACACTGCTTTCCATAGTGGCTGAACCAGTTGCAGTCCCACCAGCAGTGTAACAGTGTTCCTCTTTTCCCACAGCCCCTCCAGCATCTGTTATTGTTAGAATTTTTCGTTTTTGCCACTCTAACAGAGTGAGGTGGAATCTCATTGAAGTTTTGATTTGCATTTCTAAATTGTTATTTTGAAGAAAGTAAAAATTCATGTGTGTCAACCTCATGTTATTGTTCTGCTGTTAGACTTATGCCAGAATTCTCTTTTGTTGTAACTGAATTATGGGTCAGACATCCTGGAATGTGGTGAATGTAATAACTCCTTTATTGTGTAGACCTGTAGTTTTCCATAATCTTTTGGTGCAAGTCCAATGCTTGAGCAATAGTTCTATCTACATTTAAACTTGAAAATATCAAAAAGGACATCTCTTAGCACCCAACATTGTTATAAGCTTCTTTACTAATGAAAAATTCTGAATATCTGAATTTTGGGTTCTTGGTTGAGAAATTCCCTCTTTCTTCTCACAGGTGAAGTGGGAAATGGGTTTTTTTGCTTTTGGCTAAGAGCCAGGTGTTTGCGTCTCCTATTGGAGTTACCCTTTCTATCCTGGGTGATCTGGGCTTGGGGAGCATTCCTTGGCCAAGCCTACGATTCCATCATCTCTTGGTAGAGCAATCACTGTTACTACCAGTCCAGAAAAATTCCAGCTCTTTAAGCATCTTCCAAACATATATCAACTATGCTAAAAAAAATAGCTATTGGGAGAGGGGAAGATGGTGAGAGGTTGATTAATGGGCACAGGAGGATATTTCAAAAGAGCATGAGAGAATTTTTTTTAACATTTTTTTTAAGAGAGAAGGACAGTGAGAGAGAGAGAGAGAGAATTAATTTTATTGAGTTTTTCACATGGCTTTCCTTGCTATGACACTTAGTTGTGTATGTGGGTGCTGGGGTTTGAACCCATGTACTTGTGCATGCCGGGCAAGCATCATAACCACTGAGCCAGTGCTCCAGCCCCATGAGAGAATTTTTAATGTTCTAATACAAAGAAACAATAAGGTGATAGATGTGCCAATTACTCTGATCTAATTATTACCCATTATACCCTTGTGCTAATAAAAATCACAGTATCCATAAATATGTATAATTATTGTTTGTCAATTAAAATGAAAAGGTATTCCTAATTTGGAACTAACATAATGTTAAGTATCTTGCACACGGTTTGACATGAACTGTACAGCTGGGCTTTGGCATACCAAGTCAGTTTCTCAACAGCTGAGGTTACACAGCCATCAGTTGGAACAGTGTGCTAAGTTTATATATAATTTTTCTTTTAAGGAAGTCTTCATGGCAATCTTTTTTTTAAAAATACTTTTAATTTAGTTTTTCATGTGACCCTCGATGGTCTGAGACTTTGTTGTGTACGTGGTGCTGGAGTTTGATCTCGAGTACTCATGCATGCTGGGCAAGCGCCAAAACCACCGAGCTACCACTCCAGCCCCTCTTCACGACAATCTTAAGTAGACAATTTTACTATCGTATTCATTTTGCAAATGAGAAGATTCGTTTTAGAAAGGTTGAGTGCTGAAGACTACAAAGCTCTTTTTTTTGTATTTGATTATTTCTTTTTTTAAAATTTATTTTTATTAGTGCATTATAGTTTTACATAATGTTGGGATTAGTTGTCACATATTCCTAGATGCACACAATTCAGCAATACAATTTGTTCAATATCCCCCCACAAAGCTCTTTGTAAGATGTCAAGCTAGAATTTGATCTCAAGATTGCTTATCTGGGGGCTGGAGAGGTGGCTCAGTGGTTACAGAGCTTGCTCAGCATGCGCAAGTACATTCAAACCCTAGCACCCACATACACAACTAAGTGTCAGAGCAATGAAAGCCATGTGAAAAACTCAATAAAAATTGAT
Source organism: Aplodontia rufa (assembly GCA_004027875.1). Classification (NCBI taxonomy): domain Eukaryota; kingdom Metazoa; phylum Chordata; class Mammalia; order Rodentia; family Aplodontiidae; genus Aplodontia; species Aplodontia rufa. The sequence continues at coordinate 22,251 of PVKS010016960.1, forward strand.
TATTTCTCTCTCTCTCACTGTCCTTCGTAAAAAAAAAAAAAAATACTTATCTGCAAAGCTGTGATTTTTTTTTTTTTCAGTACTAGGGATTGGAGCCCAGGGACTCACATATATTCCCAGCACCCTCTTTCTTTCTTTCTTTCTTTTTGGGAGAAAGGGTCTTAATTGCCCAAACTGGCCTCCAACTTGCAAGCCTCCTGCCTCAGTCTTCCAAATAGCTGGGATTACCAGCTATTTGTGCACCACATGTCCTGCCGAGCCTGGACTCAACCATTACAAGATAGTGCCCTTCTGCCTCCAGTGATGGCAGGATTGTATCAGAATGGGTAATTTGTAGTTTAAACATTGTGTGGGGAGCTTTTAGCCTACTTTTGTTCCACAGCAATTCTTAAAGATACTACAACAGGAGCAAGTGATGAGATTGAGATTGAGATTGAGATCCTCTTCTTTCCCTCTTTCCCTTCCATCTTGTAATGGATTTGGAGGACTCTTCAATTTAGCAGAGTCTTGAAAATTAACTGGTTTACAGATGATAACTTAGAAGTCAGTGAAGACGTAAGTATAAGAGAATTCATTTATCCATCAACAAAACGTGGTACTACATACTGTATTAGGATAATCATATAGGAATAAAATACAGACACAAAAAGTAGAGGATATTGTGACTGCCTCAAAGGTACACATTTTAACAAAAATGATTTTGGGACATGCTTTCAAATGGTGATCATTTTGAGTCCTTGTCCGGCATCTTGGTGTGTGATCTTGGAATTATTGGGCTTCGGTTAGAAAGAGGAGGAGAGGGGTTGGGGATTTAGCTCAGTGGCAGAGTGCTTGCCTAGCATGCGCAAGGTCCTGAGTTTGGTCCTCAGCACTTAAAAAAAAAAAAAAAGGTGGAGGGAAAAGAGGAGCCGCAGGAAAAGATTCAGGGAAGAAGGATCTCCCCTACCCCACTATACTGTGTATGGAAACCAGGGATCCTCTACATCCACAGCCCAGCCCACTCTCCTTGGTAAGTTGCTCAGGATGCCTTCCAATTTGCAATCAGGCCTCAGTCTTTTGAGTAGCTGGGATTATAGGCATGCACCACCCAGCCTGTTCTGTGAAGTTTTCTTATGATTTTTTTTTTTTTTTTTGGGTACTGGGATCAAACCCAGGGGCACTTAACCACATCCCTAGCCTGTTTTATTTTTTATTAGTCCATTTTATTTTTTGAGACAGGGTCTCCCTAAATTGTTGAGGCCAGCTTTGAACTTTCGATCTTCATTCCTCAGTCTCCTCGGTGGCATGTGCCACCATACCCAGCCGTGAAATTTTTTTTATCTTTAACCAGTTGTAGTTTGTTTCAACTATTATATTTGTTATAAACAGCACCTCATTTGGTTTAAAAATTTTACTTGGGGGGCTGGAGTGGTGGCTCAGCGGTTTCGGCGCTTGCCTGGCAAGCATGAGGACCCGGGTTCAAACCCCAGCATCACGTACACAACTAAGTGTTGGAGCAATTAAGCCCATGTGAAAAACTAAATAAAGTTGTTTAAAATTTTTATTTTTACTTGGCCTACTGTTAGACACAAAGCCATGTACATACACTGTGGCAACCTGAATTACTCATGAAGAGTCACAACTGTACCCATGAAGCACTCTGGTGACAATAAAAAAAATTAAAACAATATACCTCCTGAAATTTGTGTTTTCAGCATTCAAAATCAAGTTTTAATACATAATGGACACACATTGCCAAATCACCTCTTAGGCATAGAAAGAAAGATGGCCAATGATTATTTTTGAGTCAATTCTTACAGGGATATCTCATATTATGAAACAGTGGGGCAGACTGCACCCACACTGTCCCTTTTTATTTTATTTTATTTTTTAAATAGAGAAGGATAGTGAGAGAGAGAGAGAATCAATTTTTATTGAGTTTTTCACATGGCTTTCTTTGCTCCAACACTTAGTTGAGTATGTGGTGCTGGGGTTTGAACCCGTGTACTTGCACATGCCAGGCAAGCGCCATGACCGCTGAGCCACCGCTCCAGCCCCCCTTTTTATTTTTATTAAATTTTTTTTGGTACTGGGGAATTGAACACAGGGGTGGGTTACCACTGAGCCAGTCTCCAGCCCCGCCCCTTTTTTTGAGACAGTGAGGTAGGGAAGCAAAGACAGGCAGTCAGTGTAGATGGAGTGATAAGGATCAATAAGAAGGAAATTGGCTGATGGTCATTTCCTTTAAGGGAACAAAGAGCCCCACTATTCCAAATGTATCAGCTGGATATCCCCTCTGCTAAAGCGGGGCTCAGAGGCAGACATTTGCTAACACAAGGGCTTGTTGTATAGTTAGGCTCCCTCACCAAGACTTTGGGATGCGGCGAGTGAGAGCTATGCTGTTTTTAGTTATGCTTTGGGTTGAAGCTGGGCTCCAGCTATCTTATGGTTAGTCAAGGCCAGACACTATGGTACAGAGTTTGGACCCAAAGTCATAAGCATTAACTTGCGAGCATACATGTACTGAGCTAATCTGCGGGCAATCTGCCTTCCTTGTTTGAACTGCACGTAGAAAGGGTCTATGAAAACTGGCAGACAGGGAAGGGTCCTCTGGATGTGATGAAAGGTCAAACCCCATGTTAAGGGGCGGGCTCTCAGCTCCGAGAGCTCCCTTCTCCCTCGCCAGAGAAGTCTGCTCTGCATCCTTTTCTTAGAGAAGCCTGTTTGTTTTCTCTGCTGGTTTTACTTTTCTAAATAAAACTGCTTGCTAGGCTTGCCTCGGTGTTCTTAGGTGTTCATTCTTTGACTCTAAACCCAGCATCGCTATCAGAAGATCACTATCGCCAGGGCTCCGCTAAGTTGCCTAGGGGGGTCTCGAACTTGCGAACTTCCTGCTTCAGTCTCCTGGGCTGCTAGGATTGCTGGCGTGGGCCACCGTGTCCTGTTCCAATCCTTTTAAAGCTGTGTCTGTACTAAGTCAATTACAGCCAAAGTGGAAAGCAAAGGTCAAAAACAAAACCAAAAACAATAAAATCCTCAAAAATCATGGGTTTCATAATGACAAATAAAATATTGTTAAAAAAGAAAATCGTGAGTTTCTAGATTAGCTTTGGGTCCCGTCCTTTGCCTGCTCAGCAAGGAACTCGGAGCTCTACGCCGTTTGCTCCCTTCAAGGGGGAGGGACAGTGAGAGAATCAACTTTATCCAGGTTCTCACGCGGCTTTATTTTGCGCCACATTTCGTTGGATACGTGGTGCTGGGGTTATGAACTCGCGACCTCGCGCTTGCCGGGCGAGCGCTGAAATTGCTGAGCTATCGCTCCAACTCGCCCTTTCAATTTTCAAAGGCATCTGGCTCTGCTTTGATTCCGAAACTTCTCTCCCGCCCCGCTTCGCCCCCAGTACACTGCGGGCTCGCCCCCACCAACAAACTTCCGAGGCGGGGGCGGAAGGTGGTGCGCAAGTCCATTTCCTAGGCAACGTCTGTCGCGTGCCGTCTCTGGGAGTTGTAGTTTTTGCGGGTGCAGCCTGGCCCGTGCGCAAGTCTGAAAGAGCAGGTTGGAACTACACTTCCCAGGAGCGCTCGGGACATGGTGGGGCGGGGCCTGTCCGGGGGCGGGGCTCCGGCCGCCGCGGTAATTGTGGCGGCTCATTTGTAAATGCCGGGGTGGTTCTGGCGTTAGTTGGAGTGGAGTGTACCGAAGAAGCTTCGCTGAGCGGTAATTTGTGGGTGAAAGGACTGGAGGAGCTCTTTGCCCGCTCCTTGGCTTCTGAGAGGGCCGGGGTGCACCGAAGGACCGGGCGCGGGCCTTGGCACTGAGGTGGCGGGGCGCGGAGGGTACCGGGCGCTGGCCGACGGCGGCAGTTCAGAGGCCGCGCCGGTTAGCGCCGCTTTGTCCTTCCGAGAGCCTTGGGAGCCAGCCTCTGTAGTTAGGTGGGTCTCTGCGATGGCCTGGGGGCGACTGGAGGCTGGTGTTAAACGCTCCGGGGGCGCCGTCGGCGCAGGCAGGAGCGGTGGTCTAGCTTCGCCCGTTCTTCTCCCTCGGCGCCCGTCTCTGAGCCTTGTCAGGGCTTCTCTTTGAAAGCTTTGTGTGGATTCGCGGCCTTCAAGGCATTGTTGTATTTTGAGGGACTGACAGATCACCTCCCCAGCCCAGCGAGTTAACTTTCAGACTCCGAGGGTGGTTTTGAATTTGCTGTTTGCAGCAGTGCAGAGATTTTTATCTCCCCCTCCTTCAAATTGTTTGAGAAAGCTCACGTAGAGCTCTTAAGAGATTTAATTCAAGGCTGTCGATTTGTCAGATTTTTTTTTAAACGGCTTTATTGAGGTGTAATTGATATCAACAGCGTGTCTGATGCTTAACAGTGGATGAGTTTGATGTACGCGTTCACCCGTGGCCCTCTGATTTTAGTATATGGAAAGGCTGAATCCAGGTTCTAACCCTTTTAAAGCATTTTGCTATCTGTGGTCTATTGGGGAGCAGAGTCAGGAGAAAAAATATTTTTATACTTAATGTTGACATTACATATATTTTTACTTAGGATCATAGTAAGGAAGTGAAGACACAGAAGATTTTTTAAAATTTTATTTTAGTGGAGTAAAGATTCCTCATGTCTGTATTGCACCTTTCAGTCTCTAGTAAGGAATTTTTTGACATTTTCCAGGTGACAAAATGTTGCTTGTCGCTTTTTAAAATTTGGATTTCAAGAGATTGCATGCTGTGGTCATTGAAGTTTAACCAAAATTATCTGGCTGATTTTGATAAAAAGTTGTTACATTTTAAGATTGGTTTTCAACTTAAAAATATTTAGAATTAGGGGCTGGAGCTCTGGCCCAACAGTTGGAGCACTTGTCTGGCAAGTGCAAGGACCCAGGTTCAAACCCTAGCACCACATACACAGCTAGGTGTTGGAGAAACAAAGACCAGATGAAAACATAAATAAAATTGATTTTTTAAAAAAGTAATTAGAATTAGTTTGCTCAAGAGATTTTTAAAAGTTACTATTCAGAAGCAACAGATAATAACCTAAAGTGTGCTAATCTTAAGGATATTGCCCAATGTATACACCCATTGGGGGCCCCTTGGCAGTCAGTACCAGCACCCATATTCCTGGATGACCACCATCCTGACTTCTATAACTGGACAGTTATTTTCCCTGTTCATGAACTTCATGTAATTAGAAGCACACTTTGTATATTTGTGTCTACTTTTCACATTTTCACATATTGTTATTCATCCATATTGTTGCCTGTAGCAGTTTTTTTTAATGCCTAAATAGCTGTGTCTCAGAGTATGATATTGTGAGAAAACATAAACCACATTTTTTTGTTTGACTATTGAATAGTTGGCAAGCATTCATTTTGTTCCAATATAATCTTAAGTTGGTAGTAGGAATTAATGCACTAAGTCTTTGTAAAAACCCCCACAACTCAACCAGGGAGCAATGGCAAAAAACAACAAAGTTGCTCAGAGCCTTTCTAAGTTGCTGAAGCTGGTCTTGAACTTGGGATTCTCCTGCCTTAGCCTCCCAAGTAGCTGGTATTACAGGCAAGCACCACCACCCCTGGCCACAGGTTCAGTTTTTTTTTTTTTTTTTTTTTTTAAGAGAGAGGGATAGAGAGATCTCATTGCTCTGACACTAAGTTGTGTATGTGATGCTGGGGTTCGAACTCAGATCCTCACGCATGCCAGGCAAGTGTGATACCACCGAGCCACCACTCCAGTCCCCAGGTTGTTTTTTTTTTTTTTTTTTTTTTAAAGAGAGAGGGTCAGAGAGACAGACACACAGAGAATCAATTTTTATTTAGTTTTTCATGTGGCTTTTCGCTACTTAGACACTTAGTTGTGTATGTGGTGCTGGGTTTTGAACTCGCGTACTCGTGCATGCTGGGCCACTGCTCCAGCCCCGGCAGGCTCAGTTTTTAAGGTTATAAATAGATAACATTTCTTTGTAAATTTAGATGATCTTTGACAGATGTGCCTAACTTGGTCAGTTTCTTTTATTGTATCATTCATGTAAAACTAAAGAAAAATACTTGCAATTTATCCAGCTTTGAATCAATTGATATTAGAACAATTCTTTGGTCATTTAATTAGACCTTTCTCTTTTTGTAAAATATCTTCTTTAATCCTTTTTGTTTATTTATTTATTTTAGACAGGGAGAGAGAAAGAAAGAGTCAGTTTTATTTATTTTTTCATCTGGCTTTAGTTTTTGCGAGTCCTGGGGTCCCGCGCATGCGCGGCAAGCACTGCAGTGCTCTAGCCTCTGAGCCACTGCTCCCAGCCCCTTTAATCTTTTTTTTTTTTTTTTTGAAGGAGAGAGGATGAGAGAAAGAATCAATTATCAATTTTATGTATTTTTTTTCATCTGGCCTGTTTCTGACACTTAGTTGTGTATGTGTGTTGGGGTTTGAATCTGAGTCCTTGTGTTTGCCTGGCATGGGCAATCTCCATCACCCCCTACACAACTAAGTGGAGGAAAAACAAAAACCAGATGAAAAGAATAAACTATTTCTCAAAACAAGCCCCTATTAAATCTCAGAATTTTCTGACAAAATTTCTGTAACTGAATTTATTTATCTTTTCTCCATCTAAAAATGTTTTCTCCCTGCTCCTTTCTGTTGGTGCAAGTTTTTTTTTCTTGTTTTTTGGTGGTGCTGTGGATTGAACCCATGACCTTGTCATATGCTCTATCTACGACAAAACACATTCTCAACCCTCTTTCTTCTGGTGTAAGTTTTTTTTCAAACTGGCCAAAGCTACAAGTTCAGATCCTGTTCAGAATCATTTTAAATTGTTATTGGACATTTAGTTCTGATGCAGAGACATCAATTCATTTATTATAATTGGGAATAAACATATCAGAAGTTACTGATTTTGTTGAAAGTGTCTCAACATTTTTTCCTTATTTTAATTTTTTTTTTTTTTTTGTTTGGGTGTGTGCTAAGGATCAAACCTATAGCTTATGTATGCTGGGGAAGCACTTACCATTGAGCTACATCCCTATTTCCTAATTTTTTGTTATTATTATTATGATTTTTTAAAATGCAACTTAGCTTTTAAAATCTGCTCTGCCTCATGCTGGGGACAGTGGTGCATGCCTATAATCCCAGCTGCTTGGAAGGCTGAGACTGGAGGATCCCATATTCAAAGCCAGACTCAGCAATTTAGTGAGACCCTGTCTCAAAATAAAATATAAAAAGGGTTGGGGATATGTAGCTCAGTGGCTAAGTGCGCCTGGTTTCAGTTCGTGGTACAAAAACAACCCCCCCCCACTGTAAAAGTAAACCACAAACACCCCCTCCCCCCCGTTTTACCACAGCAAATTGCAGTTGCCATTTAGTGTGAAACTTTTGACATGTCTTCTAGTCTTTTTTGTTCACTGTTCCAGTCATAGTACCAAATTCTGGATCTCTAATTCTTCAGTGTGCACGATTGTAAAATAAAGATTGTACTTATTTTTTTTCTAAACTAGAGAAATAATAATGTTGAGCTTGGACTTGAACGTGTAAGTTTCCTGCTTCAGCCTCCCCAGTTGCTGGGATTACTGGCCTGCATCACTGTTCCCGGCTCTGATTTATTTTAAACTTATTTTTAGCAAACTTTTATCATGTTCCTTCTGTCTGCCAAGTATGGTGATAGGCAGGGGAGAATGTATAGAGATCTTCCAGAAAGAATGCCACAGTTTGGTGCAGTGTGAACCTGAAGACAAAAAGCCACTAATACTGAGATAAATGCTGAAGTAGTGAAGTCAAGGACATTTAGGAATACATATAGGACAGTTGTGGGCAAGGGATTATAGGAGGATGGGAGAGGAAGAAGGCTTGGGGACACAGTGCCAGGCAAAGGTGTGGAGTTGGTGTTGATGGTAGTGGTGGTGATAACTTTCCTTCTGCACCTAGGGTGAAAACAAGTTCCTCAGCTGGGCATAGAAGCAAGAAAATGCTAGTGTGAGTAATACCAGACAATGGTAGTAAAGCTTTTTTTTTTAAATTTAATAAGTTAGACAATTCTGGAAGGTCTTAGCTTCCATAGTTTTAAGTCAACTGATCTAGCACTTGTGTAATAATGTCATTAGTAATTGAATGTTTAGATCAGAAGGAATTTCAGGTTTTCTTACACAGTTTGGGTATTTTGAAGACAATACAGCTGAACAAACAACCCTTGTATAGCTTAATTGCCAATTGCTCTATTGGTTGAAGTCTTTTGTATATTTAATGTTGAATAATTTTTTGTGGTGGATTGATATTTGGGCTAGTTTTGTAGAATATCTAACAGGTTTACCTAATACTTTTTGTTGACTATCTTTGTCTATAGGTGTTGGAAATCAATAGCTCTTCTGACTTTTCCATTCTATAAATATAATAGTGTCATTGGACTAAAATGTTCCTGATGCCAACTTCTTCAGAGTTAAACAGTGCGCAGAACTTTCTAACCCAGTGGATGTCCAATCCTTCTCGGGCTGGAGTGATATTAAATCGTGGATTTCCTATTTTGGAAGCAGATGAAGAGAAGCAAGTAACTGCAAATGCTTCTAGCAGCTTTCCTGTTAAAGCCACACATTTTCCAAATAGCTTCAGTTTTATTAATGAAGAAGATTCACTTCATGAAGAACAGAAGTTGGAATCTGATAACCTTTATAAACTGCAGTCAGAAAAATCTGAAGCTCATACAGTCTTCCCATTAGTTAAAAAGGAACCACAAATAGTGGCATGTCAGGATGCTCCTGAACACCAGGAAGAAAATAAAAATGACTTTACCCCTGATCTTGTGAGTGAATTAAAAGAAGTGACTTATAAAGACCCACTTTTCAAAAAACTTGAACAGGTACAGTAGGATTTGGCCTTGTACGTATTTGTATTATTGCGGGTATTATTATTGTAAGTTATATGTTTCTCCCCTTTACCCTGAAATCCTTAAAATACCAGATTTTTTTTTGACAAATGTGAAACATTAAAAAGTATGTTTAATATGTAAGATATAAAACTTGATTTATTTAAGTTGCTATTTCGTTTTATAAGAGCTAAGTTTGAAAAGCTAAGGAGAAAAAAGTGGATGATTCCCTGATATCCATCCTATTGTAGGAGAGGATTCATGTGACTTTTTTTTGTTTTTTAGGTGATATAGCTGATACAATTTCCTCAGAAGAAGTTGAACTTTAGGATTTTGGTGGCAGACTTAATTACTGAGGGGGATGCCTCTCTGAAATTCTTTATCAGGGAATATAGGAGAAGGGAGATGGGAGGGAGTGAGATAAATATAAGGAGCAAGTGTCCATAAGAAGGTTTTAATAGTTAATTTTATGTTTAAAAAGCTGAAGGAAGTACAACAGAGGAAGCAAGAACAATTGAAGAGGCAGCAGTTAGAGCAACTTCAAAGACTCATGGAGGAACAAGAGAAGCTGCTTAATATGGTGTCTGGGCAGCACAAGGTTCCAGGTGCGTTTTGCTTACACAGGACCTTCAGCTAATATGATGTGAAGCAGTTGCATACTGTTCTTTCTTTTAGTTGTCTTACAGGTCGTTTCTGCCATTCCTCTGTCCTGTATTGCAAACGCCAATTTCTTCAGGGGCCAGGCAGAGTAGTGTAAGATAGGGGTGGTATAATATGAGTGGAACAAGTAGGAACTGGCACTCTGGAGTGCATGTGCCCTGCTCAAAGGTACTTGGGCACTAGGGGTTTTAACACAGGGCCTAGTGCATGCCAAGTATGTCCTTGACCACTGACCCACCCACCAGCCAACATTTATTTATTAAAAGATGACTAGAAGAAAAGCCAATTTTGGCCTAGAGCTACTGGTATGTAACCCCTGACTTATGATTGAAAACTGGGGCCAGAAAAGATGAATATGAGTAGAAGCCACTCTGCTCTAATGAATAAACATACCCAAAACGTTTGCTGCGTTGGTAATAGATGTCAGTATTCTGTTGTGTGCTACATCCATTAATAGAAAGCATCTTGAGCTTATCAGGGAAAACAGCTGTTAAAATGTGATCCGGAATAGTGGTTTTTAAAGTTTTTTGGCCACATTCCATAGTGGCAGAACATTTTCAGTCAGGACCATAATGACAAGTAAATTTTATATTATCAGTCTTTATTGGTATGCCTGGTATGTAGTAGGGACATTTTCTATTTTGTTTCTATTTTTTTTAATAAAGAGAGAGGGACAGTGAGAGAGACAGAGAAAGAAACAACTTTGTTTAATTTTTCACATGGCCTTAGCTGCTCCAACACTCAGTTGTGTATGTGGTGCTGGGGTTTGAACCCGGGTCCTCATGCTTGCCAGGCAAGTGCCGAAACCGCTGAGCCACTGCTCCAGCATTATTTTGTTTATTCTAATTGTGTCATTTTTTTTTAACTCAGTCATGGCTTGTTGCATCTGATGATAAAATTGCTAATGAATTATTTTCCACAGTTTGAAAATCAGTGAGCTGACGCAATGTGTTTGCTTCTTGCTGCTGAACTGTTTTGTTCAGAGATGGTACTAGACATTGAGAATACAGAGAAGAAAAGACATTGGCAAATGAGTGTGCAAAGCGTGGCTGGGTGGGAGAATGGTGGGTGGTGGGAGAATGGTGGGTGGTGGTGAAAAATTGAGGCAAGTGAAGAATGGCTTAGAGGGGTAGGCGTGTAACTGCCTAGCATGTGTGAGGGCCTGCATTCAGTACCCGGTACTGCAAAAATCAAAACAAGAATGGTTTAGGAAATTTGAATGTGTATCTTGAAGAATATAGAAGCATATGGTTTATATCTTAAAACTGTTGGTTTATAGTTTCTTATGGAATATATGAAAATAATAATGAAGATCATTTAGATAATATCCTGTGATACTTCTTATTGCAGAGCTAGCACTATGGAGTAATAGGGAAGGACATTTCAAAGTTACTAATATGAGAACTGGCCCCATTCAGTTATGGAAGAGTTTGCTTTGGGGCAGTGTTTTTGGTTTTGTTTGTTTGTTTTTGGTGCAAGGGATTGAACCCAGGGCCTTGTGCATGCCAAGTACATGTACCACTGAGCTACACAGGGCAGTGTTTTTCAAACTGTTTGGTTTCAGGACCCATTAGCACTTTTAAATTGTTGAAGATCCCAAAGAACTTTTGTTGTATGGGCTGTATTTATCAATAAGTTACTGTGTTAGTTAATGTTGTGTTACCATGACAAAAATATCTGAGATAACTATAGTGGAAATGTTGATTTTGGCTCACAATTTCAGATGTTTCTGTCTATTGTCCCTTGGCCCTGTTGCTCTGATTCTGTGATAGAAGAGCTATTAACCTCATAGTGGCCAAGAAGGGGTGGCAAGGGAGAGGAAAAAGAGAGGGTGAGTGTGTGTGTGTGGGGAAGAGGAAGGGGTCTCCCAGTAGAGCTGTAGGCTGGTGACTAAGGTTTTATTTATGAGCCTTTTAGGGGGACATTGAAGATTCAAACCATAAGTTACTATGTCAGAAATACTAAGATATTTAAAAACTAACTCAGTAGATTTCTGGGTGCCATAGTGCATGCCTATAATTCTAGTGACTTAGGAGGCTCAAATAAGAGGATTACAAGTTCAAAGCCAACCTCAGCAGCTTAGTGAGGCCCTAAGCAACTTAGACCCTGTCTCAAAATAAAATACAAAATGGGCTGGGTGTGTGGCTCAGTGGTTAAGCGCCCCTGGGTTCAATCCCTGGTGTCCAAAAAAAAAACAAAACAAAAAACCTAAGTAGAAATAATAACCATGTTATCATGAATAGCATTTATTTTTTATTTTTAGAAGGTGAGAAAGTAAATTTTTATGTATTTTTGTCTGTTTTTTGTTTTTCTAACACTTAGTTGTATATATGGTGCTGGGGTTTGAACTCAGATACTTGTGCATGCCAGGCAAGCACTCGAACCTACTGAGCCACCCCTCTACCCCAAGTGTGTCTGTTGTTAAATTTATTTTTTCATCTGGTTTTTGTTTTTGTTTTTCTTTTCTTTTCTCTTTCTTTCTTTCTTTCTTTTTTTTTTAGAGAGAGGGACAGTGAGAAAGAGAAGGAGAGAATCAATTTTATTTATTTTTTCCTGTGGCTTCTGTGGCTCTGACACTTCATTGTGTATGTGGTGCTGGGGTTTGAACCCTTGTCCTGCATGCGCTGTAACTGCTGAGCCACCGCTCTAGCCCTGGTCTTTGTTTTTCAGACACTTAGTTGTATATGTGGTGCTGGGGTTTGAACTGGATCCTCACACATGCCAGGCAAGCACCCCAGCACTAAGCCACCTTTCCAGCCTCTACCTTATTTCTTTTTGAGAAAATGTTTGTCAAATACCCAATTATGGTTATTAAATAACCATAATTTGTTTCACTTTTTTTTAAATCATTTTTTAAAATTTATTTTTCTGTCAGGCCTTTGTTTCTCTGACACTTAGTTGTGTACGTGGTGCTGAGGTTCGAACTTGGGTCTTTGCACATGCCAGTCAAGTGCTTTAACCGCAGAGCCACCACTCCATCCCCCATAATTTGTCTCTTATTCATTCTTTTTCTTTTTTTAAAAAAAGAATCAACTTTATTTTTCATCTGGCCTTTGTTTCTCCTAAACTTAGTTGTGTTCGTGGTACTGGGGTTTGAACGTAGGTCCTTGCGCATGCCAGGCAAGTGCTTTAATGATAGCCTCCTCTTATTCATTTTTTTTTTTTTTTTTAAGAAAGAGGGGACAGTGAGAGAGAGAGAGAGAGAAGCAATCTTTTATTTAGTTTTCATAAATTGACTTTCAGCTCTCCACGACTTCGTTGTGTATGTGGTGCTGGGGTTTGAACTCATGTATCTTGCAAGAGCCATAACTGTCAAGCCACCGCTCCAGCCCCTCTTATTCATTCTTTCAAGTAAAAGTATGCTTCTTGATGTAAGTGGCTAGTTGAGCTTGATGCTCAATTTAACAGTTACTTCTTGGTTTGCACGAGATTTGATTTATGTGTATTTCCCATTTTGTTGCATAGAAGGTTAAAAAAAAAAAAACCATGGGGTTCTACCACTAAGCTACATCCCCAAACCTTTTTTATTTTTTTGAGACAGAATCTCCCTAACTTGCTAACTTGGCCTCAAAATTGTGATTTTTCTGCCTCAGTCTTCTGAGTCACTTGGATTATAGGTGTATGGCACTTGGCCTGGCTTGCTTAGGGCTTTCTTTTTGTGTGTGGCACTGGGGATTGAACCTGGGGACTTGCACATGCTAAGAGCGAACTCTGCGACTGAGGCAGTCCCCAGCCCACTTAGATCTTTTTTTGTTTTGGTACCAGGGATTGAACCCACAGCCACTTAAGCACTGAACCACATCCCCAGCACTTTTTTTTGTTTGTTTGTTTTTAAATTTTGACACAGGGTCTCACTAAGCTGCTGAGGCTGGCTTTTAACTGGGATCCTTCTGCTTCAGCCTCCCAAGTTGCAGGGATTACAGGTGTGCCATTGCACCTTGCCCCACTTAGGGCATTCTTATTTTATTATATATTTTTTTAAAAAATAGAGATAGAGGGACAATGAGAGAGAGAAAGAGAATCAGTTTTATTTAGTTTTTCATCTGGTTTTCATTCCTGTGATACTTTTTTGTGTATGTGGTGGTGGGATTTGAACCTGAGTCCTTGCACATGCCCGGCAAGTGCCACAACTGCTGAGCCACTGCTCCAGCCCTCACTTAGGGTATTCTTAAGTAAAACTTTTTTTTTTTTTTTAAAGATTTTGAGTGCACAATGGTGACAAGTGACAGTACTGCTGGCATAGTCAGGTGCTGATGTCCTATTTTGAATGACATGCCAGCAATTTTTCATTTTGTTTATGCACCATTTTGTTTATGGATATTTTATGAAAATTATATTGACTTGGTGAATACCCTGAAAAAGTCTTAGAGACCTTTAGGGTTTACAGAACACCTTTTGAGAACTGTTGCCTTAGAATAGAACTTCATCCAAAAGGGGCATTCAGTAGGAGTGAGTACTTGCCTGGCATGCGCAAGGATCCAGGTTCAAACCCCAGCATCTTATAACTAAGTGTCGGAGAAACAAAGGCCAGATGACAAAATGATTTTCTCTGTATTATTCTCTCTTTCTCCCCTTTAAAGAAACAAAAAAATCAAAACAACAACAAAAACTTCATCCAAAAGACCTCTTCAGGGGCTGTACCGGTGGCTCAGTGGTTTCTGTGCTTGCCTGGCAAGCACAAGGACCCAGGTTCAAACCCCAGCACCACATACACAACTGAGTGTTGGAGCAGCTAAGGCCATGTGAAAAACTAAATAAAGTTGTTTCTCTCTTTCTCTGTCTCTCTCACTGTCCCTTTCTCTTTATTAAAAAAAAAAACAAACCAAAACAAAAGCAAAACAAAAGACCTCTTCAGACTGCAATGGGGTATTAGTTGATCAGACATATTTAGATAAGGTGGGGGGTATTGCTGTCTGTGAAGAAAGGTTGAAACTGATATTTTGTAGGGCCCACCTGATTATCTAGTTTTATTCGTGGGTTGGAGTTGAGGTGGATAAGTGATAAATGGCAACTGCTGGTTTATGAAACACTTCCCATGATGTCTTCACTGCCGAATTTATGTGAGGCAATCCAGGAAAACAAGGACTGGCAGTAGAATCTTGGGTTGGTGCAGTAGCTTGGATGGTTAGTATGACTTTTGCTTTAAGAAGTGAAGGTTAGGGCTGGAGCGGTGGCTCAGCGGTTTTGGCGCTTGCCTGGCAAGCACGAGGACCTGGGTTCAAACCCCAGCACCACGTACACAACTGAGTGTTGGAGCAATGATAGGCCATGTGAAAAACTAAATAAAGTTGTTTCTCTGTCTCTCTCACTGTCCCTCTCTCTTTAAAAAAAAAAAAAAAAGTGAAGAGTAGGGGCTATAGAGTGGTGGCTCAGCTGTTTCAGCGCTTGCCAGGCATGAGTGAGGACATGGGTTTAAAACCCATCATCATGTACATGATGAAGTGTTGAAGCAACAAAATCCACATGAAAAACTAAATAAAATTGATTCTCTTTTTCTCTCTTACTTGTTTCACCCTCCCTACCTTCCTTCCTTCTTTTTTTTAAAGAGAGAGGGACAGTGTGAGAGAGAGAAAGAATCAGTTTTATTTAGTTTTTCACATGACCTTCGTTGCTCCAACAAACACTTCGTTGTGTACATGGTGCTGGGGTTTGAACTCAGGTCCTTGAGCTTGCCAGGCAAGCACCATAACTACTAAGCCACCGATCCAGCCCCTCTCTCCCTTTCTTGAAAAAAAAGAAAAAAAAAGTGAAGGTGTGAGACATATAGCAGACTGTTTATTGGGTTACTTCAGAAGCAGAGACTTAAGAAACACACAAAAAATAGTCCAAGAAATTTAGAAGTTACCTGTAAATCTGTCACTGGATGGAGGTCCAAGGAAGTGTCCTAGTAGGGAAAAGGGACCTCACCTCAGCGCTAGCAAGTGTTTTTTTTTTTTTTTTTTTTTTTTTTTTAAGGAGAGAGGGACAGTGAAAGAATCAGTTTTATTTAGTTTTTTCATGTGGCTTTCATTGCTCTGATACTTCATTGTGTGTTGTGTACGTGGTGCTGGGGTTCAAACCTGTGGCAAGCGCAAGCGCTGTTAACTGCAGAGCCACCTCTCTAGCCCAAGATTCAGGGCATGTCAAAAGAGGCACAGCAGAGATTTATTCAGGAAATCAAGTAACAAAGCAAGAAACAAACTAAAGGGAGAAGGAAAGCAGGGGCTTGAGCATGAAATGTGCTTTTGAGGTCTCAGGCTACTTTTAAAGGAAACTTTATAGGTGGGTGTGGTGGCACATGCCTGTAATCCTAGGTACTCAGGAGGTTGAGGCAGCAAGATTGGGAGTTCAAAGCCCCCTTCAGCAATTTAGCAAGATCCTAAGCAATTTAGCAAGACCCTGTCTTAAAAAGTACAAAGGGCTGGGGTATTGCTCAGTGGTAGAGTGCTCAAAAAAAAAAAAGGAAAACTATAAATGGTATGACAGTGTGGGGTGACGTCAGCTTATTTCTTTTGATTGTGGAGCACAGAGTGGGTCTTGAAGGTCTTTTTCTTTTCAGAATCTTTAGATTGACATACCTAGTTAGTAGTAGTGCTTAAACTGTACCCATATTGTGGGTTTTTACAGTATCTTTCTCTAGGCTGCTTTTAATTAGTATAAAAATACATTATGTAAGCAAACAAGTTATACTACAGGTATTAATTAACAGGAGTTATAGTACTTTAAGATGTATTAGACCTTTTAAGAATTCAGGCCTGAGGCTGGAGCAGTGACTCAGAGGTTGGAGTTCTTGCCTTGCATGCGCAAGTACTCCAGTTGGAACCGCAGCACCACATACACAGCTAAGTCCAGATGAAAAACTAAATAACGTTGATTCTCTCTCTCACTCCCCTCCCTCCTCTTTTTAAAATTTTTTATAGTTTTACATAATGATGGGATTAGTTGTCACATATTCCTAGATGCACACAAATCAGCAATATAATTTGCTCAATATCCACCCCCCCCCACATCCCTCTACCTCCCTCCTCCTGCCCCCTGATCCCTTGCCTTTCTTCTGGGGTCCTATATTGTTCCCTCCTCTCTCTTAAAAAAAAAAAAGAAAAGAAAAAAGAATTCAGGCCTGGAGAAAAACAGGTTTGAGGGTGAAGGAGTGAGTGTTCATATATTTTTTTAGATTTAAAGTTCCTTTCCTGTTTGTCTGCTTTCTACATATCTTTATTTCTTCTGTCTTTCCTCAAATCCACCACCCAAGATACAGAATTTTAAGGGTTGCCTAAAGGGGAGATACTTTTATAGGCAGTTAAGTATTGGTCATTAGGGAACCACGCATCATTTGCATAACTCTGCATTTGTGTAGAAGGCTGCAGAGTTGACCACTACAGTGATGCATTCTGTTTGTTTTTTTGTTTTTTTAAAGTGAGAAGGAGAGAGAGAGAGAGAGAGAGAGAGAGAGAGGGGGGGAGGGAGGGAGGGGGAGAGAGGGAGGGGGGAGAGGGAGAGAATGAGAGAATATCAATTTTTATTGAGTTTTTCACGTGACTTTCCTTGCTCTGACACTTAGCAAGGACGTGGGTGCTGGGGTTCGAACCCATGTACTTGGGCATGCTGGGCAAGCACTGCAATTGCCGGGCCACCCTGTTTGTTTTTAAAGGGAATCAGTTTTATTTAGTTTTTCATGTGGCTTTCATTGCTCTGACAGTTTCTTGTGTATGTGGTGCTGGGGTTTGAACCCACATCCTTGTGCATGCCAGGCAAGCGCTGTAATGGCTGAGCCACCACTCCAGCCCCACCACATAGAATCAGTTTTATTTGTTTTTTCATCTGGTTTTTGTTTTTCAGACACTTAGTTGTGTATATGGTGCTGGGGTTTGAACTTGGGTGTTTGAACATGCCAGACAAGCACTTTTACCACTCAGCCACATACCCAGCCCTCGTTTGTTTGTTTTTTTTAAACTCCTTTGACTATTTCCTGTGCCAGCTCTATCTCCCAGGTATCTGTGTCTCTCCTTGGCAGTCTATCTTTACAGAGTTATTTGCCTAAAGAACAAAAACTGGAGTTCGAACCTGTCTCCTTGCGCATTGAAGGCAAGTGCTGTAACTGCTGAGCCACGGTTCCAGCCTTACAGTGTGGCATTATGCAGGTGGAAGAGAAATAATGCCTTCCAGAGTTAGATGGTGCTGCCACCTCTGACATTCATGTACGATCTCCATAAACAATGCAGTATTCTCTTACTTCAAATTATGTGAAAGTGTGGAAGTTACTTTGGAATTAGGGGTTTTGTTAAACACTGTTTCGTACTGAGAAAAAATACATTTGTCATTTTGAAGAATATTTTGTGGAGTGGGGCAGAAGAGAAAATATTATTGGAAGGCATCAGCTTTATTGATTTTTCTTAATTGTAAGGTTTGACTTTACTGCCTGACGATCAGAACCAGAAGTACAGATCTCCAGGAAATTCAGCTGCTGGAGAGAAAACTGGAGAGAAAGGCACATCCTTCTTGCCATCATATATCTACCCTAATCAAACCCAAGAAAAAGCACATGCTTGCAGAATTTTATCTGATGAACAAAACAACTTCTGTAGAGCTACTCATCAAGATTTTGTCTTAACTTCAAAAAGCATTTCTCCCAATTTGTTTTATGAGTCACAGTATCAAGAACCAGTTGTGAAAAAAAATGATTCGAAGGAAGAAAACCATAACCATCCTACAGGTGAGTTACTTAAATAACAACTAACAGAATTACCAAGATGTCCTAAACTGAGAGAAGGCATTTTTGCCTCCCCCCACATCTTTGTAAGATCTTGAATGCTACACTGAGTATTGGACCAAGAGGACCAGGCTAGAATTCAACTTTCCAAGAAAGTTTGCTGACTTCAGACTCTATAATAGGTAGCTTTAGGTAGCATGGGGTTTTCAAAAAAGGAGGCAGTGAGTTCTCTGTACCTTTTTTTTTTTTTTTTTGATAAGTTAGAAATATATGACACATGAGAAATTGGTTAGTGGTACTGGATAAGTAGTGGCAATGCCTATAATTTTAGCTACTTGGGAAGCTGAGGCAGGAGGATCAAGAGTTGCAGGCCAGCTTGGGCAATTTGTAAGACCTTGTCTCAAAATAAAAATTGGAAAGGGCTGGGGTTGGGGATTTAGCTCAGTGGCAGAGCGCTTGGCTAGCACGAGCAAGGCCCCGAGTTCGGTCCTCAGCCCTGAAAAAAGAAAAAAAAAAAGGGCTAAGGATATAAGGATATTAGTGGTACAGTGCCACTGGGTTTAATCTTTTTCGTGTGCACATGTGCACACTTGTAACACGCACACACATACATGAAGGGGTAATGTGGT
This sequence comes from Aplodontia rufa, assembly GCA_004027875.1. Classification (NCBI taxonomy): domain Eukaryota; kingdom Metazoa; phylum Chordata; class Mammalia; order Rodentia; family Aplodontiidae; genus Aplodontia; species Aplodontia rufa. Next base: position 41,042 of record PVKS010016960.1, read on the forward strand.
TGTCTTTACTTTGCCTCTGTTGTATTCCCAGCATCTAGCACATTCCTGCCAGAGAACTGGCACTCCTTGTTTAATGATATAAATTCATGGAGATCTTTTGGCGTTTTTGTGTATTCTAGTTTTTTTTGCGGGGAGGGACGGGGCACAGGGGAGGGTGCTGGGTATAAAATCCAGGGCTTTGCACATGGTAGGCAAGAACTCTTGCTACCGAGTTAGTAACTCAAGCTAGTTTTTTTTTTTTAAGTCTTATTCCTGCCTCCTTTCTCCTCCTTTTTTCTTTACATTGTTGCAGCCTTGAATACTGTATAATAATATTGTATTCTTAAGGTATGTCCTAAAATCTTCATAACCATATTATAGTAATTGTCATCATAGTGCTAACCATCAAATAATATATCGGTATTTAATATTCTTTGTGGAAGATCAAAGTTTTCCATAATTCTGAACTTTTAAGTTTTAATGTGTTTTTGTGAAAGTACTTTTTGAGTAATTTAAGTTACAGAAAAATACAGGTAACATAATAAAAGATATCTACTTAACATTTAGGATTATATACCTTTGTGTATATTGCCTAATTTTTAATTAGAGTAATCTGTTCATATGGAAATCTCAAATATCTTTGTTTTCTTTTTTATATAATATAACTCCTGTTTGTTTTGGAAAATTTCAAACACCCAGAAAAGTTCAAAGACCATTACGTTGATTATATGGTTAGTGTTTTGTCATACTTACTTTGTAAATATTATATATATATGGTGTGTATATGTATGTATGTATATCGTAAATCTATAACTTTATATATGAACATAATTTGCTGAGCCATAGCACTGAAAGTAATATGTAGGCATTGTGTACTTTATTCCGAATATTTTAGTGTTTATCAAGTAAAAAGCAGAATATTCCTGTATACAGCCACAATACCATTATTATACCTAAGGAAATTAACAGTAGTTCTTCAGTATTCAAATTCATTTTGAGATTTCCTCTATTTTTCCAAAAATGTCTTTCAAAGTTTTTTTTCTTTTTGAAACCAAATCCAGTCAAGTTTATACATTGCATTTGGTTGTTAGAATTTTCTTTGTCTTTTTTATTCTGCCACATCTTTTTTTTTTTCTCTGTTTTTGGTACTGGGGATTGAACCCAGGGGCATTCTACCACTGAGCTACATCCCCAGCCCTTTTTATTACTTTGAGACAGTCGTGCAGTTGCCCACGCTGACCTTCAGCTTGTGATCCTCCTGCTTTAGCGCCTTGAGTAGCTGAGTTACAGGTTTGTGGTACCATGCGTGGTTTGTAGTTTCTCTTTAGTATGTTAAAGAAGTCCTGGAGTGCTGTAAAATTTTTGGGCTATGTTACTTTCAGTGAAATATTTTTTAGCATATAACTTGTAACATTTTCATGTTTTAAGACTTCGATCTGCCTTTTTAAAACTAAATTATTCCTAAATTTTATCCTAGGAGATGGTATTTTATCTTGCTGGGAGAAAATAACGGAACAAATTGAGGAAGGGAATGATACAAATTTGAAAAAATCTGGTGATTCCTCAGAAGTGGTTAATATGGAAGAAAGGTATTGTTCATATGAAAAGTAATACGGAATGTGACAGTTTAGTGTCATAGCTTGCCTTTGTTGTTGAGCACTTTCTTTGACATCGTGTTGGAAGAATTGAGCAGATTTCCTCCTGTAGGAGAAATAGCTGGATAAAATCAATCTTCTCTGAAATAGTTATATCCTTTTATAGAAAAGAGGAAAATTAGGTGTTGGAATCTCACATTTGGTGTCACTTATAAATTTTAATTGCATAATTAGTTTAAGTTATAGAATTGTTGCTGGGCACAGTGGCACATGACTATAATCCCAGCAACTTGGAAGGCTAAGGCCCGAGGATCACGAGTTCAAAGCCAGCCTCAGCAATTTGCGAGGCCCTAAGCAACTTAGTGAGACTTCTCTCAGAATAAAAAGGGCTTGGGACGTGGCTCAGTGGTTAAGTGCCCCTG
>PVKS010016961.1:0-42968 GCA_004027875.1 Aplodontia rufa
TTACTCATCATGATCTCTTCCATAACCATCCATTCACCCTCGAAGGCTGCAAGGTCATTGTTTCTAATTGCTGTGTAATATTCCATGGTATAAATGTACCACAGTTTTTGGATCCATTCTTCCAGTGAGGGACACCGGGGTTGTTTCCATAGCCTAGCAATAGTAAATTGTGCTGCAATGAACATCGATATTGCTGTGTTACTGTAATGTGCTGATTCTAAGTCCCCTGGAAAGATACCCAGGAGTGGAATAGCAGGGTCATATGGTGGAGTCATCCCTAATTTTTTAAGGATTCTCCATACTGCTCTCCAGAGGAGCTGTACCAGTCTGCAGCTCCATCAACAGTGTGTTAGTGTGCCTATCTCTCCACATCCCCTATAGCATCTATTGTTGTTTATTTTCTTCATCTTTGCCATTCTGACTGGTGTAAGGTGATATCTTAATGTGGTTTTCATTTGCATTTCTCTGATTACTAATGACTTAGAGCACTTTCTCATGTATTCATTGGCTTGATCAATGTCTTCTGGTGAGAACTTCTCCCAATCTCACCATCCAATGGTCATTTTCTCTTATAATACTTTATCTATGATTTTTGGGGGATTAACTAATTCATTTTCTCTACAAAAATCATTATATTTAAGACACCTGAGTACTGAATTTCTGTTTTCCTTTGGGATACCTTATAGAATAGTTTACTCCATAATTTTTTCAGTTTTCAAAAGACCTTCTTAAATCTAACTTTATTCATCTATATTGTAATATATAATATGTGTGTTTGTAAAGAATCAGAGATGCATGATTTTGTTCCTAGTTCAAACTCCATCACATTTGTAGAAGAGAACCTGGGTCAATTCTTGTACGATCTCTCTCTGTTATACAATACTATAATGATAATTACAACTATAATTACAATAATGTAATTGTAATCAGTACTGCCTTATGTACCTCAAGTGGTTATTGCAAAGTTTTATAAGAACATATATTTGGGGGAAATTAGCATCAATAACATTATATTAAAATACTTTGTTCACTATGTTTAATGGAGTATAGATAAAATTCTTAAAAAATCCTCTGATTCTACAGTTAAATTTTGCCACCACATAAAGTCAGTCTTCCAATGTTCACAGCATTTGTTAAATGCATGATGATTTTCTCCTTTGCAGAAATGTTCAGTGGCCTCACATGTTTAACCATAAAGGTGAGTTGTTTCTTGTCCTCCTTTGAGTTCCCTGTGGGTTTCCAATTGTCTAGGCTAAGAGCATGTGGTCTCTATCTCCTGTGAACAAGTTCCAGTATTTATCACAAATATAATTCTGTGAAAACCAGAGAGAAAGAAACTATATTAATAGTGTCACATTTATTTTCTGCCAGCCAAATGGCTTCTGTCTGTAAGAGGCCTGCACTATTTCCCTCAATGTATTGTAAAGGGATAGTAAATGACAGAAACCAGTAACTCATAGAGATATGCATCAAATTATTAAAGATCATTCAGTGCCAAGTAGCAGAGTCCTTCCTGAAAAGCATTACAGACAAACTTCAAATATTCAGAACAATAAATACAGTCTTTTAAAGATTATGGCCAATAACACTGTGCAGAGACTCTACCAATTATGCACCCATTCATAGCACTTATTCACATCTCCATTTAAACTCTTAATTAAACCAAATACATTTATAAATGTAGAAATCAACTTTTATGGTTATTTGAGATAAACTTAAAAGAATAGCACAGAGTATTCAATTATAGTACAGTTCAACCATAAAGGCTAAAGTGATTCCAAGGCAACCAAGTCACAAAAAGTGTCTCAAATGTCAGAGAAAAATGAATGTATGTTCTCATACATACACAAAGAGAAGGCCCAGAGAGAACAAACTGAAGTGGACAATGCATCAAAAATGTCTTCAGGAATCATGAAATAAGGTCTTAATAAGATATCAAAAAATAAAGTTAGATAAGTAAAAAGAATAATTAGGTTAATAAACTAATTCTTGATGATACATTTGTGCTTACCTGATAGCTTGCTTTATTTTATATAGTCAGTCTAAGAAAGGGAATATATCTGTCTTTTATGGATAACGAAAGAGAAGATATATAAGACCATGACTACTAATACGTGATAATACTAGGTATTTGAAATGTGGTATCTCTTATTATTTATTATTTGACCACTGTTAACTCTAAAGGGCTATATTTGCATTATTACTACATTTAAAGCTCAGGAAAAACCCATAGCAGCCATTATAATTATTTCTATTAAAAAAAACACATTTAGGCATAAGAATAGCTTTTCATTTTATGTTTATCAGAGGCATCAATTTATTGTAAGTTTTTGAGGAAATCACTCATTGAATAAGGCAAGCAGTAATCTAACATCTTACTGACTTCCCAGAAAATTATTCTTTTATTTACATATTAGAAAATATAACACATTTTTTGCTCTTTGGCATAAAGCAATATTTTATTTCATCCTTGAGAATCAATCTAAATTGTGTTTCTGACATGGATCATAAGTGAAGTAGCTAAGTATTCATATCTCAAAAATGAAGGAGACTAATAGCTGATCTCTTGTTTGTTTTTATTTTCATTTGTTTATTTTAGAATAACAGGATGCTAGACTCAGCATCATGAGTCAAGTAAAGAAATACAGTTTACACAAAGTAAGGTAAAAAAAATATTATGCCCTTATTCACATGTTAAACCTGATGATTAAATTTCTTTTGACTATATTTCATCAGGAATTCATTACACACACACACACACACACACACACACCAAATGCATACACATGTTTTCGTTACATATTTCTACCAAAGGAGAGACATTGTTTAACTTAAGAATTTACTGCATTAAGAGTCTGATTTTGGGTTGGTCCCATGACTCCAAAAGATGATGGAAACATAGCAATTAACTTTTTAAGTATGCAAGCCATTCAGTAAAGCATGCAGTAAAAAGATGTTTAGAAGGTTTATTTAATGTTTTGGAAATTATCTTAGTAATGCCAAAAATTTCAAAATCACCAAAAAATTTCAGCCAAACATGTAAACTCAGAAATTTGTCTTTCAAACTTTGCTCTGTGTAGGATAAATTTAGGAAAAATATTTTTATGTCCATTTCACTGGCTTAAAAACACTGGACAAATTATTTTAAATAACATAATTTTTATAATATGTTATTAAGTTAGAAAGTATCTATTTCAAGACGTAGGTACAAATATCTTTAACTACAACGCAAGTACCCCATCACACCTCCTTAGGGAGTATTTCTTTTAATTATATCTACCAATTGATCTAAATTACTGAACTTGTTTAAACTTGTTTAATCAAATAAAACACCCCTCAGATCCAGTAGCTAATTCAGATAAAATAGAAAAGCATTTCAAAATCACCTGCATAAAGAAGTTACATGAGAATATATATTATGGTCACAGAAATTTTCTAGGTTTCCTCATTCTCAATATTTTATATTATTACTTTTTATTCACAGTCAGGAGAAAATATACCTTCAAAAGTGTATTTATAACTCAACTTGGGCTAGCATTTAAGATGTTGTAAATTTTTTCTTTCTAAAATGAGAATAATGTGGGTTTTAAAATTTAACATATGGAATCACATGCATTAAAAGACACATATGTAGAAAAGATGCTGTATACTTTAAAGCAGTTTTAAATAAAAAACAAAATACCTGTTTCCGTTAAAATGCTGGCATAGTTAGCTTGCTAATAATTGACCTATCCATTAGTAAGTCTCAGTCCCCATCTGTCCCTGATGCTCTGTTGTAATAATCCCATATATATCTTATCACTAGTGATAGGCTTCCAGTTCCTTCCTGTCAAAAAGACAGGGCTTTTCCACAGTGATTAGGGCAGTTCCCTTGCCTCACTAGGAGAAAAAAGAACAGAAAACATGGTATAACTACAGGAGACTCTCTTACTCGAGCTGTTTTCCTTTTAGCAGCTTGAGAAATATCTCTACATGTAATTGCTAGACATGTGTTCTTTCCAAAGGAGGTATTGCCATTGATTCCCAAGAACTAAAGGATCCATTTTAATATTTTTGGCAGTTCATTTAGCCAGTCTCCTTATTGATTTGACTTTATGAACTATCTACTTGTACCTGATGCGCATTCCTAAATAATTTTGAGAACAAATATTTTACCTTATGGACCAACATGCAGAGGATTTGATTTCCCAGTTACTGTTCGTTTTTTATACACATTTTGAAATGTATGAGAAAAGTTTAGGAAAACCTGGCATTGCTCACTAGAGAAACAGACACACATCTCTCTCTCTCTCTCTCTCTCTCTCTCTCTCACACACACACACACACACACCACATACACACACACTCCAGCCCTCATAGACTGTGCCAAACATGTAAGAGCACATCTTGAAAATAATTTGGATAATAAGTTATACATTCAGAAAGATTCTATTTTTGAAATGTTCTTTTAAGTTAAAATCAACAGTAAACAGTTTCGGATATTGTAGCCTTCACGGTCTTTTACTATAATTGAAGTTTTTATATTATAAGAAGATGTAATATTGACTATATCAAAGACAGATTTATTAAATTACAAACAGTTAACATGCAGTGCACGTGCCTTAAAAGTTGAATCATTTTCGCTTAACCGACCAATGTGGCATTTAATGTGATCCTTTAAGCAAAATACTGAAAAAATATATAGGTAAAATTTAACTTAAGGCATTATTTATTTTAATGCCTTACTGTGCTTTCTTTCCTTTCAAGGCTAAGATGTGCGCTTATGTTTACAATACACACTTGTAAATATGATGCTGTATTTTAGAATATTTTAAAATATTTGCTTCAGGGTTATTTCAATGGATTGCTCAACTATTCATTATGTCAAAATATCCTGTACATTTAAAATTCTGGTTCTCCTTACATGGGATTTTTTTTTTTTTCTGTCTAACACAAACCTAAACTCTTTGGGAACACTCAGGCCTCCCAGGGCTAAAGCACAAAAACAGGTCTCAGCAACAATAAAAATCCTACATCCTGAGTCTGACCTGGACAGAACTGTTATTTTAAATTTCTGTTGACAACCTATGACAATCCGAGGTAAACTTAGCAGTTATTTATAATAAGCTTTTGGTATTGGTGTTCTCTTGGCTTTTCACATTCTTTCTCTGAGCACTGGAAGATAGCCACGTCTCTGTCCTTGGCTCTGTCATGCTTGGTATAAGAAAATCCTTCTGATATTTGTGGTAATAAACCTTCCCACATGCCACCCAAAATACACCCTAGTGATAGCCAAATTTGGTTTAATAGTGAACCGTATTCTTGGGAGATACAACTCCTGTAGAGCTAAGGGTTTCACGTTGAAATAGTATTTATTTATTTGAAATAGTATTTATTTATTTATATCATTGAACAGTTTCACTGCCATGAGTAAGAAAATTGCTCCATAAAAAAGCTTGGTAGTGTAAATGTGAGAATGAAATTTATATATCTGATGATTTATTAAATTTATGACTTGTAGGAACATGACTGCTTCTATAAAGGAATCTAATATACACATTGGAGAATATTCCAGTAATGCCTACTAAAAACGGGATGCTTTTGTAATATGAAATCTCAAAAGTAGGTGCTACTCTAGATTTATACCTTTGGCATTTCTGATCACACGTGGCCGAGCTTTGCAAATCTGAATTTGATATAGGAAAATTTAGAATAAGAGATTATTTTAAAAGCACTTTCTCTTTCGCAGAAGATAACATCCCATGTACTTGCTGCTTTTGATATATTTTCTATGCGCTCCTTTTATTGGTAAGAAAGGTGAGGGCTAGTTAAGAGTAGGAAGATAAATTTGCTTCATGACAGAAGAAAACAGGTCAAGGTGTATGAGCACAAGCCTGGGCTCTGAGACCAGTGATTACACCTGAATTGAGCAGCAGAGGTGTAGCAGGCAAGAGGGACTCAGCATTATATCAAATTCTGGAACCACATTTAACATATTGAAATATATTCAATCTCTTTCTATATCTCCCAGGAATCAGCCTTTTTAAAACATCAGTCCTTATTTTAAAGAGTGGTTTTTTTCTTGTCTTGATATTTTTTTAAAGAGAGAGAGTGAGAGAGAGAGCGTGAGTGACAGTGAGATAATCAGTTTGCTTTACTTTTTATATCTGGTTTTTGCTTTTCCAATACCTAGTTGTGTGTGTGGTGCTAGGGTTCCAACCCGGGTCCTCATGCATGCCAGGTAAGTGCTCTACTGCTGAACCACTGCTCCAGTCTGCCACTATCTTGGTTTCTTAAAGAAGTTTTCATCATCTCACTTTCTGAATTAGTTTGCATTGAAAGTGTTGAGAAATTCGGTGTATTTGTTCCATAAATTTTTATTTAAAATATGGTGATTTTAAGATATTTGTTGCAACGAACCCCACCAATTGATATGTTAATTTAATATTCAAAATACTGAAAATTATTTAGCCACAGAACAACACAACATTTTACAAAAATCACATTTTTGAAAGCAGAAAAAATTTTCAAGAGCAGAATGTAAAAATATACATTGCACATGATGTGCAAATAGTGTATACTAACACAAAGTTTAGTTTCTTTTTTTTACAATATTCTTAAAATCAACATAGCTATTGTTTTTACAGTGAAATCCCTGTGGCATATGGCTTATTTTCAAGTTCTCCCTACCCTTGAAATGGATTACTTAACTGAAATATAAAAGAGCATGATATGTGGGGGAAAGAAAGAACAGGTCTTTCACATACATGAGTAGGCCCATATGCTGTTTATTAAATTCAATGATTGTCAACCAATTCCGACAGCTGATGGAAATAAAAAGAAATCAGCAGTTATGAGGAAGTATGAAAACATGTACGTGTACCAACCTCATGCCGTTTTATCATCTGTCAGATTTCTCAAGAGTGTACCATATTTCACAGGCTTGAAATAAAACATGATGAATACATCCATACATAATGAAATAAGATATGTGCTTTGAGGGAATAGCATTGCCTGCAGTTGGCATTTGAGTTCATGTAATGTAAATGTCAGCACTGACAAAGGTGTTCTGTATTCACTGGATTCCAACTTAGAGCATGCTGCTTATCTGTTTGACTGTACATGAATATGTTCAGGAGAAAATAATTTTTTAAAAAAAGTTTTAGTAAGCATCTGAGATGCATTTTAGGCAAAGAACAACTTGTATTTTAAAAATAAATTAAAATACATTAACCAAGAACAGTGTGCAGTATTTCGAGTGAAAGAGAGGGTGAACAGACTGTTTAAATTTCCTCCCCTTCCACATATCTATGAATAATCATTCCTTGAGGTCTCAAAATTATAAATAACAGTGCCAAGTGGAGTTATTTCTACTTTACAAAGGAAATCATCCATTTTGTTTTCATTTTCCTTGGGGTAAACTCAAAGTGGCTTTGCGTAGCTTCTGCTAATCTTACTCAAGACTGAAGCATTTTTGACAGAAGAATGTTTTCCATTTGCTAGTGGATTATTATATTTGAGTAGCTAAATTGACTCACAATTGACAACTGTTGTTTGACTTGGCAAGGTGAAGACGTGGTAGCTGATCCTAAGGAAGGGAAGTAATAGGACACATTGTAAAAAACAGAGGTATCTCAAAGGAGAACCTCTAAGCAAATTGAGCTCTGGGGAAGGATGCCTGAACAGGGGCATATTATCACAGGTTAAAAATGTCAATGTGGAGATGTATTGGGAAGGAGGGGAGAGGGGGAAGGGATAAGGGTGGGCAATTAGGTGGGCTCTAGAGCGTAAATCTAATTTTCAGAATATATATATATATATTATATTGTTTTGTTGGAAGCATGTTTGTTCAACAAATAAATTGCTTCATAAAAAAGTTATAAAGCAAAAAAAAGCCAATAATAAAAATAATATTTGCCAGAATTTGATTATGCTCCCTACTTCATGCACATGTACATATATGTAAGACCATAAAATAGAAGTGAATATTGTCAAATCAGCTCTACTTTCCACTTTTAAGACAGCTAATTGTAAATCCTAGATAATATGTGCTAGATAAATTTAAAAACCACTCGTTGTATATAGGCTTTATTATCAGTATTTGTAAGAGCAGAGTGTGAGAGGTTATAAAGCAAAAATCTTCATTTAAAAATTGCATAATATACAATTTTAAAGCAAAATTCTTTTGAAAGTAATTTCTAGAATTTTTAAAATATCCCTTGGAGGTATATGCCTATGTACATATTTAATATCTCAGTAATCAGGCATTTTATCTCATGATATCATGAGCACAGAGAACAAGTTTTCATGTTCCCCATTCTATCTTCAACTATTTGGGAAGTACTTGATGTTTAGTAGCTGCTCAATAAAATTTTTTGAACCGACTAATGAATGAATTAATATTTTCTGGGTCTAAAACTAATCTACAGTTTCCACTTTCAATTTTTACCTCTGCTTTATTACTTTTTTGTGATAACTTAGTGATAATTTAGTCTAGGTTGAATTGTAATAGTGGAGATATTAGTGAAAATGATTGATTCATTTAAAACATTTTATGTTTTTAAAAAAAGGAATAGACTAATCCAAAACTCTTTGTAGACATTTTGATGAAGAGGATGTGTTAAATTTACAAATTGTGCTTCTGTAATAAGTACTTTTTTCCTTTTAGTGTCTTAATTGACATAATAGTTATTTTTCATGTTCTATCCATCAAGGTTCTCAAAGATCCAAGATGGTATGGAGAAAAATCATAACATTCTCTGTGTACTGTGCCCTTAAGAGCATTACCTTTTAGATACATTGGGACTGATTAGTAAACTTTATGAATAGCTCCACACCAAGAGCATCACAGTTGACAGCTCAAATTCACAATACATGGTTGGCATGAGATTAAACATGTACTTATTAACATCTTCATGTGCTCTGCCATTCTTTATTATTGAGGTATAATTGAAATCTAATAAAGAAAGATGAAACAACTATAAGATTATGGCCAAGATGACCTCTCTGAGACAAGGAAGAGATTTATTACATTTCTGTTTTAAATAAGCTTTCTACCACCTCTGTATACATTTCATTCTATTTTTATGAACATCCTGGTAAGCTTTTTTAAAATTGCAGTTTTTTTGTTTACTTCTTTTTCGTTGAAGGATAGGATGATACTGGGTGTAAAGGAAGGATGCTGTGGATTTGCTAAAGTCTACATGAGAAGTGACTCTCTTTGACATTTTAGAGTAGTTCACTTAATTATTATATTTCTGTTTTTTAAATCTCTTGCATCCATATTGAACCTCCAAGCCAACTTTGCTTCATTTCTGCCCTTTTTTATGACTTTCATCCCTCCCCCTCCCCCTCACTGTACTCTTGTACACTCTTAGCTTGATAACAAGTGACTTTCTCACTTTCCTTTTCTTTTTTTGGGGATCCCAGTGTGCTTAACCACAGAGCCATATCTTCGGCACTTTGTTGTTGTTGTTGTTTTTTATTTTGTGATAGGGTCTCACTAAGTTGCTGAGACTGTTTTGCCCTTGGTGATCCTCCTGCCTTAGCCTCCCCAGCTCTTGGGATTATAGGTGTGTGCTTTCATGCCTGACACAAGTCACTCTCTTTAAACACTCAGTACTATTATGAGTGTTCTGATTAAATCTGAAAATTCTTTACATAGTTCATCTCACTTAATCCTTACTACATTAATGTTCACTATTTCACAAAGGAAACTGAAGCTCACAGATCTTAAAGCGACTTGCTCCACATCAGGTAACCAGTGAGTGTCTGAGATGGAATTGGAACCCAATTTGTCAAACAAAACCAAACAAGCTCTTTCCCATCAGGCCTTTCTCTCAATGAAATGGTTAACATCTCTCATGTGCATCTTTTTTGTGCAAGTCAACTCTCCCTTTCACGTTTACTGCAGGTGTCACCTCCTTAACTCTGCGTATTGCGCATCTGTATTATCACATGTCACATTATATCATAAAAATATTTGTACTATTCCTCCTGCTAGAGTGAGGCAGGATTTTTTCCCCCTTAATTAAGCTCTGTATTGAAGGGGCATAGATAGACAATTGTCAAAATGTGGCATCAGATCTCCGGGATTCAAAACCATTTTAGTGATATAGCAAGGCTGTCATCTGCCCTTTTAATTCTTGTTCTTTTACACATGCACAGTGCAATTTTTCTGAGACTGCATGCTGTGGATTACTGCAACGTACGCAATACAAAGCACATATGAGAATCCAGCTTTCTTGTACTCATCTAGTCATTAAGAGTTAAAAACAATCTACTAATTAAGAGCAGAAGTATAAAATGTCACTTTGCTCACTTATTAGGTATATAGTAATTTTCATAAAATATTCATGTTGGTATGAAAAAATTAAAGCTATTTTCAAATGTATTTGTAATTAATTATTTTAAATAGTTTTAATTTTGAATATGGTATACAAAACCAATAGCTCTTTAATATACTACATAGTTTCTAAAATATAAAGAAGTCATGAAGCTGAAATGTTTGAGTACTACTGACTAATGCATGTCTAGCTCAGAATGAGTACTCACTAAACATTGGGTGAAAAATGAATCAACAAATTGATGGAATTTTCAATGGCAGAGACTGTAAGTACTCTAGTGAGGAATTAGTACTTCCATAAGTTTATCTAACAATTACCAGCCAAGAACAAGATAAGTAAAACTCATATCAAAATGCATTGGGTGAAAAAATAAACTTATGATATTATCTATATTGGTTAAATGAAATCATGTATTAATTAAAATTAAAATCATAAGTAAACATGACTCAATGCATTAGTCAATGAATAATCAAGTAATCAGGTAAGTTATTAGCTTTTGTAAAGGATGCAGTAAAATATGTTATTTTGGCTATATACTACAAGATTTTTAGAAACTATATTTATAAAAACATTAAAATTTTGAAATTAAATGACATATTTTAAATTTCCTTATAAGTTTATAAAATACTTTAATGGAATTAATTATTAAAATTTTAATAAAGCTTTCCTCTAAGGAAACTTTATCACAACCTCAGATTTGTATATGGCAACAGTTCACGTGCTATGAAAAATAATTTTTAGGAAGAAATGTGTTATATTTAATAAGATCAATGAACATCAGTTAAAGGAAGAAAGAATATTGCATGTTTTTACTCTAGATTTAAAAATTTTAAATACTGAATACTAACAATATATCATACTTATAATTTTCATATGTGTTTAAATATATCTATATTTATGTATCAAACCCAATTACAATGTTATACAGTAGTAGCAGCAAGAGTTTACACCTAACCCTATTCTATACTCTTTTCTAAATTCTTCATTTTATACTGGTTTTTAACTAAAGCTGATCATTGGTAAAATTAATACACTTTTAGTGAGCTGATATTTTTTCTTTTCCATTAAGCTATGCAACTTATGCCTTTATATCTAAGGAATAAAATATAAAAATACAGGATCCTAAAAATACCATTAATACCAAATTATAGGATTAATAATCAACTAGTCTTTCATCTCAACTTATGTTCTTGATTGGTTTGAAAATAAACTTGAGATAATATCCTTATGATATTTGTTCACATGTGTGAATTTTTAATTTAGTTATTTTCATGTGATGTGGCTAGTTAAATTCTGACTAATAACCTCACCCTGTTCATATAATTATGCATTTTATAAATTAAAATATTGTTTACTGCTTTCAAAAAGCCAATCAGGCAACATCCTCGTGGCAGTAGAGCTGTTTCCTGAGTCCTACAGGAACATGGAACATTCCATCCTTTGGCAAGGTTTTCAGGTTCTCCTAAACCCACTGCTGCATCCGCTGCCACCCAAGGCAGATCCAATGCCCACTGTAGCAGAGCTAATGAGAAGACAGCACTAGCCTCTGCAAACTCCAACCCTGCCCATAACGCCATGAACCGTAGCATCATGTTACTGAAGTGTCTTTTTTGATAATTATCCAATTGGTACTAGCAAAGAGGATGATGAAAGAAAACCTGAAGTATCCCAGGCCACCCCAGAAGACCCTGGACTGTTCTGTGTACGAATGTGACAATGTGAAAGTTTTAGAGTCAGACCCAAGTTAAAAAATCTCTTTTGGAGTTGTTACAGCACAATTACTTCTAAGATAGGCCTCAGTAATAGGATAAGGAAAACAGTACTGTTATCAGAACCAGACACACCAGCTTTTGACAAAAGTTTGAGAGCAGTGGTGGAGAATGGGGACCCACCACTCTAGTAAGCCATCACAATCCATGTTAGTTGGAAAAACTTTACTGACTCAATAACTGCCACTCAGCTGCCTCCCCCCACCATGCATGGCCTCCTCTCTGTCTCCCTGTCTGCAAGGTCTTTCTTCTATCCTCTTGTCTTCTTCATTTATTTTTTTAAAGAGAGAGGGCCAAGGAGAGACAGAAAAAGAGATAATCAGTTTTATCTGGTTTTTCATGTGGCTTTCACTGCTCCCACACTCCGTTGCGAACATGGTAACAGGGTTTGAACCCTCATGCCAGGCAAGAGCTCCAACCGCTGAGCCAGCACTCCAGCCCCCAGTGTTAATATCTTAATGTTAGCATTGCTTCCTTGAGCATATGTGGTTCCAAAAATATAATCTAGAGGAGTCAGATTTTACACTGGGCTGACCCATAGTTTTCTCCACATTATTATTTTGTGACAATGAAGTCTCATTCTTTTGGAAGACAAACTCATTACGAATTCTTTATTGTCAATGACAATAAAATCATAAACTCTCTCTCCATCTAGCCCTTATTTTCATGTATCATAGAGCCTATTTCCCCTTTTTATTATCACCAAGTAAGAATCCAGTTCATATCATTGTCCATAAGCAAATTCCTACAATGAATTTTTCCTGAGTATAAGGGATTCATTCATTATTTTAGTTTCTACCTTTCAAATATGTCTATTTTATTTCTTTCATTCCAGAAATTTCTTTCACTCTATCGATTCCTGACTCTTTTAAATTCCAGTTTAATATTTTGATAACTCTTCTATGCTGTTTCACTTATTTATAAACTCAGCTACTTATAAAATCACTTTATGTTACTTATTGTATCATGATAAATCATATTACCAGTTCTTTTCTCTGTCTTGTATTTTTACATTTAGTTTAAAAGTTTCTCATAAAACTAATTGCTTTTCTTAATATATTATTTCATCATAATATATCCTTCCTAAGACCAAAGGAAAATTTTACTAAATACTGAACCCTTAGTATATTAGGGAACTGTATGTGAAAAAATACTTTATCTCCTCATGCTAGATGCAAATATCTGTCTCTAAATGAAAAGCATGTGGATTCCCTCTCTCTCTTTCCCTCTCTCTTTCTCTCTTTGGTGGTTGTTTTTGTTCTAGAAGACTCACGAATTTGATTCTTCCAAAGACAAATGTTAATCACTCAGGAATATTTAAATGTAGGAATAATTAGGTTTAAATTTTTTAATTGATATTACTGAAATATGTAGGTTTTAATTTTGGAGCAGGATTCATCCTTTAAAATATTATGTGTAACATCAATTAATCTTCTAAAGTAAATGCAAAAGCTTGAAACTTATAAGAACCAAAGCAAAGCTACATTAAAAAAGGACATGTTCAAACATGTCAGATAAAAATTGTTTGCAACTGAGAGTTATTTCTTTTAATTCAATGAGCCTAGGCACTGCATTTTTCTCCAGAACTCTTTGATACTAATCTCTTATGATAACCTACCAGTTTCCAAATTTCTCAACTCAATAGCTAACTAATCCTATTCACTAAGTGTCAGGTGGGTTGTATTACTTTAAACAGGATGGCTAATCACAAGCAGTGTATCAAAGATCAGAGAAATTGAGAAATTTAAAAATTTTGAGACACCCTGTCTAAACAGGATTAAGGCAAGACTAGAAGGATCATTATATTCCAAACCCCAAAGATCTTTGTGATAGCTGCTTTCCTAAACATTGGGATTAAAGGTTAGAATCACATTCCGCAACAAGAATGCAAACAAGTATTCATGAAAATCCCTGTCCTTAGAGAAAAATTCAACAATGTCCCAGACCCATGTGAGGGGTAGTTTTTTTTTTTTTTCTTTTCTGTTTTTTAAAGTGAGAAATTAATTCTGTCTTTTTTTTTTTTTACAATCTCTTTTTTCTTCCTAGAATAAACATCTAATTTTTCAAGTTTATATCAACTTTTACAAACTAATCTAAATAAGCAATTTAAAGGAAACATTTCATAGACATAGTTTGTATTTAAATATAAATATTAAAAAGGTTTAAAGTTTTCTTAAAACAAAGACCAAAATCTAGCAATGTTTGATTTTCAGGTGTAGTATTATCTCATATTGATATCATTGACAACTAAATAGTTTACTACTATCAACTGTTTATTAAACATTTTCATGTTATTTCTTCCCATATAATTCTATTTACTTTTTAAAAATTACATGTAGCCCAGATTAAACCATGTCTACGAAACAAATAATTAAAACCTGAACATTTTTACCACTTTTATTAGTTTGATTTCCTCAACATACAGAAATTTTATTAAATTTAATTATTTTTATTAAGTTAGCAAGTTGATATTGTTTTAATATTATCATTGCATATCCTTAGGAGAATATAAGGAGAAACGTGTGTTGTGAGCCAGTTATATAGCAACTGGATAGAGACAGAAAGAAAATACATTTATATTTAGTATTAGGCTTATCATGTAGCATTTCTTAATTTAAAAAATTCTATGTTTATATGTAAATGTCCTGCTTTAAGCTACCCTGTCTAGTTAAAATGTGAGAAAAAGAGGTTGGCTCATTATGTGTAGCAGCCCACTCTGTCCTATGGCTTGGAGATTAGAGACGTGAGACTCATCAGATTAACACCTTTGAAAACATCTAGTTTGTTTAGATTAACTTTGAAATGTATGTAGATATTTAAAAAAAGGAAAGAAAGTAAACCAATTCAGATTTTGTGGACATTGTTTTATTGGCAAGGTCTATGGATGGACACCATGGTGTAGGGGCTGCTGATTTTCCCTTTACATATTTCCCCATCTCCCTTCCCCAGGTGTTGCTGCCATCACTACCTTTCCCTTCCTCCCCTTTCCTCATGGCAAGACGCATGGAAGAAGAGTGCTGTTAAGGCCTCTCCATTAATCAACAGGTATGGTGCTTCTCATGAAGCAGTGCAGCTGCCCTTCTTCCGAGTTCTCCATTAACACTCTAATCTCTTCCATTTAGAAGACACTTTTGTCAACTACACAAAGCTTCCTGATACAGTATAAATGTTCAACCTGGGTGTATCTTTACATTTTTCAGCATGCTATGCATTTCACAAATCTCTGCACAGTCGTAGATGTTTTCTTTAATGTAGAGTACAGAAGAATTAATGATAATATTCCCAGAGAAAGGTGCTGTGTTCAAACAGTCACTAGGAATCAAATGGGACTTGTATGTATAAACATGTGACTTTTAGTGTTCTATGAGCAATTTTCATATAGCGTGTCATTGAAAAGCATAGAATATGAATATTTTGTGAATTTTAATTCAAGATTCAATTATTATAACATTTGAATTTTCTGAAACATGACACAAAATCATGTGCACATTAATTATAATCCTCATCTCATTATAGAAAACTAGGTATAAACCAGTTCAAATAAGCCATTCAAAAGTGAAAGATGAATGCATGCTAATTCCTTTCTGCAAAACTTTGCTTTGTCGAGTCAGGTGACAGCATCTGAGGGAGATGGAAAGGACTGCTTTGCTCAGCAGTCCTCAGATATCCTGCAGTCAAGGGGCTACATTTTGAAAGGAGCTAGACCCTCAGGGTTCAAACTCTGGTGGAGTCACCCTATAAAACTTGAACACGCAGTCATCATGGGGAAATGCCTGCCTTCCTGGCTTCCTTTTCCACCAAAGGAACTGGTCCTTCCAGTTCCTGCCGGGGGTTGTTTGGAAGATCGCTTAGGCTCTGCATTGCATCATTATGACTCACTCAAGTTCTTGGCAACCTATGACTAGAATGTTATCTCTGGGCTAGGAAAATGTATTGAGTTCATCCATAGGTCTGCATGTGTGTGGCAGCATGAGCTGTAGCATTCCTTAAAGCAGTATCTTTATTAGGACACGTGTGTGTACATTAACAAAGCAAAACATTGTGAGTTACATGAATTTGTGGTGAACATTCAAATATGAAAAAGAACTTTCATATTTCCCCTTATAAGTGGGAAAATTGTAATTCTCCCACTGTATTTAAGTGTACTGGGATATTAATTTAAAAAAAAAACAGGAAAAAGAATGATTATAAGGCTGCCCCATGAATCTGTAATCAGAAATGTGTGGCTTTCTACGATTAAAGCTCCGTTCATTGGCTCCTTTCATGATCACTCATTTTTTTTTTTTTTTCGGGATCACTCCTCCAACCTTATTTCTAGTCTTTATATAATGCTGCTAACCTGGATGCACCATTAGCTTCAACATCTTTCTCAGCAGATGCAGTCATTTGTGGTCATAGGTCTTTGTGTACTTGAGTCCCTCCATCTGGGGAGCGTTTCACCCACACTTGTTGGGAAAACTCCAAGCAATAGTAGTAGCGGCAAACACATAATGAGAGGCCATTGCACCAGGCTTAGTGTTGATAGACTTAACCTCCATTTTCTGGATTCATTCACACAATGAAACATTGCTTTACAGATGTTTATTACCTGTATTTAATGGGTAAGAAAACTGAGACCTAAGGACGTCTTGTGGCCAAATTCATTGAGGATTGCTTCAAGCAGGATATGCTTTCTGTAGCTTCTCCTGATTCCTCCCAAGAGATTCTGGGTCTCTCATTCATACTGAACTCTCAATTATAGCTTGATTACATCTTCAATGTCCAAAGTATTTTCTAGTCACTAAATTGTTGAATAAATGAATGTATACAGAAGGATCGTTATTTTTCTCAACTAAACACAGACCCCTCCCTCACTATTCATCTTCTCACTATGTTTTTAGTCCTCTTAGATTGTAACTTTTGACTATTATCAATTGCACAGATGAATATATATGAGAGGGAGAGAGAGAGAGAGAAAGAGAGAGAGAGACTTGGAGAGAAAATCAATTTTGTATAGTTTTTCATCTGATTTTTGTTGTTTCCATACTTAGTTGGGTATATGATGCTGGGATTTGAACCTGGGTCCTCCTGCACACCAGGCAAGCACTGCAGCTGCTGAACCGTCACTTCAGCCCCTCAATATATTTTTTATAAGAACTAATTTATTATTTTCCCCTGGATTTAAAACCTGTAATTAGAAACCAGGCAAATATACAATTATTGTACTCATCAAAAAAGTAATTGATAATTAAAATTCCACAAAATTTATCAAATCTAATGGTAGGAAAAGGAATTATGGAAATTTTTATATCCTATATAGATAAAACATTGAGTAAAATGTTCTAGAGATTTGAAGAAAGAGCTCCGATAAATTATGCATTATATTGTAGGAAATTGAAGGAAATTTGCTCCAAATATGTAAAAGGTCCTATTAGTTTAGCATAAAAGAAAAAAAATGCACAAGTAAAATGTAGATAATGAAAAATTGTCCAACCAAAACACAGGAAAAAAATATGTGACAAAAAAGGAGCAAAATTATTTAAAGTGTATAAATCAAAAAAGAATTAACAAATGAAGGAAACATGACTGAAAACCATGAATACTAAAAATACTTTAAAAAATATGAAATACAGCTGGTAGGGAAAAAATCAATACATATATAGAAAAATAACTATGAGTTTGTGCTTCCTTTATAAGAAAAATCTTTGAGATAAAATGTCTGGGATGAAAAAAGGCAAGTTAAGATATGTTGATTTGTGTGTATAGTATTTGTTTAAGAATTATTTGTGTGGGAACAGTGCTTTTTCCAGTAAGACAAGAGCGTGAGCATTAACTTGGGGCCATGTATTTAGAACTACAAAGATTGTTCCAAAAGAATACAGTTGAGAGAGGGATTGATGGAAAATTAGGATACAAATCAAAATATCCCTGTTTCTACCAAGGTAATCATGAAATTGATTAATCTTTCAGCTCTGTGAATATAAGGATCATCTGTATCTGTTTTTCTTTATGTGGAGTGCCTGGAGCATAGAATAAATGCTTCCTGAATTAGTCATGGAATTTTAAGAGTGGAAAGAGAGATTAGTGGTCAGCCAATCCAGTCTAAGATTGTGCATGCATCCTTCAACACCATTTATAAGATGTGCTCACCTCTGCTTGATTAATTCCAGTGGCACAAAATGCAGAGGTAACTCTATTGGGGACATTTTTAACTGCCTAGCTTTTTCTTTTATGTGGCTAAAATCTACTCTCCTCTAAGTTGAATCCATTTATTGTGGATTTTTCCCTTTGGGAAAACAGAAAATAATTTCTATTTTTTTCCAAATGAAAGTAATTTTAGACCTAAATTCAGACAGACACTATGGCATAATGTCTAGATATACAGTGCTTCTTCGTTTCTTCTTTTCTCTTTAGAGTCCAATTTTCCTAATTTGTCTGTTACTTGTTTACAAATCTGTTTAGTACTTTTGTTATTCCCATTATCTCACTTAGTGCAAAATGCTTTTTCATAAAGCAAGGAATTCACAATGGACTCCCACAGTTTATATTCATATTTAATCAATTCAAAGGCCCTAGTAAATCTATTTAAATGTGTTTAGGAAATAAAGGAAATATGCTTTAAAATTGTATGGCTTTGGACTGAATTAGTATATAATAAAGGTACATTTTGGATAGTATTTACTATAAAAAATACAATAAACAGAGGTATGTAAAAAGCAATTAATTTTAAAAAATAATGGCATTTTATGAAGAATTTTCAATCTTTGTTAAGGAGAATCTTTACCTTAGAAATATCTTTCTAGAAAATTTGGCACTAAAAAATGATACTATTCTTAAATAGTTAATAATGTGGTGGAGGAGCTGGAGTGGTGGCTAAGCCGTAGAGCATGCAGGAGGACCTGAGTTTGATTCCCAGCACCACGTATACAATTAAGTGGAGGGCAAACAAAAACCAGAAGAAAAAATGAAATGACCGAACCTTTCTCTCTCTCACGCACACACACTCTCTCTCTCTTTAAAAAATAAAAATTAAAAAAAAATGTCCGTGGAAGGAAATGACAAAGCAAAATGAAAATTTTACTTTCTTAGCGTAAGTTGTCGATGAACTAATAATATGAGCTCCTATGTAACAATATGTTACACTGAGCTCAAAATAGAGCAAAATAATACTGAAAGATATGTAAAGCATGCAATGCAATGTCAGCTCTGAGCTTTTCCTAATAAAAGTTCCTGCAAAGTAAATTCATCCCTTATGCAAGCTCTTACTTAATGCCAAGTTGCTGTCAATGTCCCTTGGCGAGTTCTATTTATGAGTAGATTACGGCACACTAGCAGAGGCCCCGCACATCTGACTTTCACTGAGTGCCTACACTAATATACGGCCTTTTCTAGAACTGTGAAATATAATTAATTTGCTGGCAGAGTACACTTTTTATGCCACATGCCTCTTGCCTGACCCTACCCAAGATTTCCATTTTCAGATGTGCTTCATATATTACCAACCTATATAATCTTAATGAAAGTCTTCCATATGGTAATTACAATGCTTGACTTTATATTCTCAAAAGCTCTGGTGTCTACATAAATTCTTTTTCAATAATACCAAGAGTTGCTTTGCAAGTTGCCAGAATATATGTGTCTCCCCCTCTGCTTTTTTGACACTCATCTCCT
Organism: Aplodontia rufa; assembly: GCA_004027875.1. Taxonomy (NCBI): domain Eukaryota; kingdom Metazoa; phylum Chordata; class Mammalia; order Rodentia; family Aplodontiidae; genus Aplodontia; species Aplodontia rufa. The sequence goes on from PVKS010016961.1 coordinate 19,745, forward strand.
GAAGCATTATCATTTGGGTATTTGATTATACACAGGATTCTAAGGCAGTGTTCTTAAAACAACAGGGAACCTATATCTGCTTTGTCTCACGCTGCTATTGGAGGTGTATACCATGAGCAGTGTGTGTAATGTAATAAGCTTCTCTCTGTTGGTATTAAGAAAGAACAGAATGTAAAAGGAGATTAGAATTAATCACTTAACCCCGGAAGGTGTCACTAACTTGCAAACATGAGTGATTTGGACTAGCTTGTCTTTAATTTCTTACTTTCTACAGAATACAGAAGACTAGGGATTTCTGAATTTGGGCTTTTGTTCTAGGTTTACAAATAAACTGTATTTAACCATCCTGAGAAGCGGATTCCTTATCTGTAAAACGGGAAGTCTAAGCTTGATCAGGTATAACATCTTTAGTGAGAGCGGATGTGGCCTTTTTTTCTTTCTGGAGTTGCCTCTTAAGTGTTCTAAGAACTTGCTTTCACTCAAGGAAGACTGTGATCATGTGGCCAATTATATACTGTATCACAGAATTGCTCCATGAATTCTAAAAATGGTTCTCATTCAACAAAGAAAAAGATACAATTACAATTTAACTGCTATATTGTTCCTTCTTTAATGGGTATATAAATGCTTAATATACTTGACAATATTTGAATCAGAGTGTTTGTTTTTTTTTTGCTTGTGTTTTTGTTTTTGTAATAGAGAGAGACAGAAGAGAAAGAGAGAAAGAAAAAGAGAATCAATGTTATTTAGTTTTTTTGTGTGCTTTTCGTTGCTCTGACATTTCGTTGTGTACTTGATGCTGGGGTTTGAACCTACCTGCATGCACATGCCAGGCAAGCGCAGTAACTGTTGAGCCACTGCTCCAGCCCCACTGCCCAGTGTTCTTAAAGAAGGTGGGTTGAAGAGAGGATATACAGTTGAGATATTTAGGAGTACTTTAATGCAGAAAAGAAATGAGGGCTCACCTCATTCTTTGTGATCATAAATGAGAGTACAAATGCCAGTAGGATTACTTGGAGGAAAAACTGTCTCCACATAAAAATAAAATTTATTACAGTAAGAAATTAGTAATAAAAGCCAGTCTGTAGAATAAGTCTGAGCTGTGAATTCTGTTTCATTGAAGACGTTAACATTTCGATTGCATAGCAATTTCTCAAAGCCATTATTAAACAAATTCATTCATAAGATAGAAAGTTGGACATAATGAATTCCATTGCTAATGGACTGTGATTTCATAATAAACATGCATAATACTGGCAATAATTCTGTACTGTAATTTGGTGACACAATTATCAAAAATTTCACTGGCATTGATGATTTGTGAATTCTTATCACAACACATCCAATTTGTCAGCCACTGGTGTAGTATTCTAGGGAAGTGATTTTATTTTTACCAAAGCAACTCTTTTGAAGAAAGTTATCACTTTTCACTCATGGTCCTAGTACTTCTTTTCTTGGAGAATACATGCTATATTCTCATTTTGAATGTTAATGCTCTAGTGCAGTGTAACAATAATATAAGCTTAAATAAAAGATAATTTAATGGTTGATTTCCATATATCAAAGTATGGAACATAAAGCATTCCCAGAGAATTATAAGTTATATTTCATAGAAGGAATTATGAGAGTCTAGCTTAGAAAGAAAAGTAACTTTTCTAAGGCATTTGGTAAGTAAGAGAGTTGTGATCAGATATCCTAAATTCTAGTTTGGGAGTAAGCAAATTTATTTCAGTAGGTTACTTAAAAAGTACAGATGTCAGTAAGTTGACACTGCCTTTTGCATCTTTGGATGCCCTCCTAGTCTTGAATCACAAGGTTGAAATGGAAAACAAAACAAATATTTTGTAAAGAAGAAACAGAAAAGTACTAGGTAGCTTACCCTGCTGGGCTCCTGGAGGGACACCAAAGTTGGCATGTATTTGTGAACTTTGAAGTTACAAACATTCTTTGTAATCCAATAAAAGCTTTTCTAGATATGAAACCAGTAAAAAATAAATTTCAATTATAAATCGGGAGCTGCATAATACAGACTTATTGCCACCATTTTGTGCTTCTGGATGCCACAGAATCCAGCACTCTCATAGTTAATAGCAAGTAAAATAGAGCTATAGTTATCAAAGATTCCCAATCATAAAATTAGCCATACTTGGCCATCATTACTTAAACTTGCCTGTCCACTCTAATCAGGCATCGGACATCAATTAGATAAATGGAATGCCTCATTATAAAGAGAATTGTTAACATAAGCACATTAATTGATTATAATAGGATATCAGTTAATTGACAGGAGAAAAATGGCCTTAGACACCAGAAGTGCATACTGCTCAGGATTTTAATTCTTTGTAATCTTTGTTGAGTATAACAATATGATAAGTCACTGTGTTCAAGTAATTAAAAAATGCAAGGAAATACTTTAATACAACGAAGAAATGTAGATTGAATTTTGAAATTGCCACTCTTGTAAGAAGGATAGAAAACTTCACCAAATTGCTAATGCTCTTATTACTTATGTGTAATAGGAACAAAAATGAGGTTGGGTGGGAAGTTAGTTTGAGAAGGTGTATACATCTTCTTTTAAATATTTCTTTTCCATCAAATTAATAATGTTTTTCTTATTTCTTAAGTAGTTATCAAAAATATGTTGTGTCTTATATGTGTTTAAGTGTATGGATTAAACAGTTAGGGTACTGAAGTTCTAATTTTATTGTGTAAATAAATACAAGGTATCTTTCTGCTAACACATTAATTTTCTACCCTGCAAACTGATGGATAACATTTGGTTAGGGGAGAATATCCAAATGCTTTTGGCTTCATTTAGCATGAGTGAGGAAATAAACAGGAATCAAATTATCTGAGTATGTTCTGTGACACTTGAACCTAAGAAAATTGTGATTATACTTCAGAGACTGAAAATATATGCTGAGTTGTTACAGGTAGAAATTATTTCTATGGCAAAGGGAAAAGGACGAGACAGATGAGAACCGGACAGAATAAGTTACATGTCAGTGACACAGGGAACTTGTGGTTTTTAAAAATGCACTTAATTTTTAATCAGTGAGATTGGTTTCAGTGCTTTCAAATGCACTTAATTTTAAGTTAATTAGACTGTCTCTTGGGTGACAAGACAAGTAAGTAGAATGGAAACACAGGAAGTAAAGTGTCTTAAAGATGGAAGGAAACCTAGGGTCCATGTGCAGATATCTCATATAGTTAGCTGAGTAGACAGGGCCTTTCCTGAATATGTATCACAGATGTGTCAAGGCATCTTGACACATGCTATGTAAACATAGCATCATAACAAATACTTATAAAAGGAAACAAAATCTTATGGTCACTGAGGTTGACTTGACAGCATTATCAGGACATTAAAGAACCCATAACTTTTGCATATTTAAAGAACAAGTTTAGAAAATGAACTATACATTATGTAATAAAATTTTTCTAAATATGTAAATTTGAGTGTTCAGAAGACTTCAGTTTCATTTATGAAATGAAATATATTTTGTGATTTTGGCAAAGCATTTTAAATTTCTAATGAAATTATAAAAATAAATTATTTCAATCTGGAAAGCAAAATGATTTACAAGTGAAATAAATGACTGTAGGAGATCATAATATGTTTAAAAGATGCAGATTTTGATTTTTTCCTTTGGGGGTAGGGAGAACTACTATTTATCTAGTCTAACAAAGATAATGGAAACCAGTTGTTTCACACACTAAACTATTGTTGTTTTTGGAATAGTGAATTGGAAGAGATAAAATCAAATTCTTTCAGTACAAAATTAAAAATAAATTTTTAAGAAAACAAAACATCATGAATAGATAAACCACAGAACTGTTTTACTTAGCATATAATATTATATTTTACAAACAGTCTTATATTCTATCCATTTTACTTTATTATTTGTTTATTTATTGGTGCTAGGTGTTTAACCCATTCTCTACCAGTGAGGTACATCTCTGCCCCCTCCCTTGTTTTAAATTTTGCTAACTTTCCCAGGCTTGCCTTGAATTTGTGATCCTCCTGCCTCAGTCTACCAAGTAACTGGGATTACAGGCATGAACCAACCTGCCTGGCAGTCCATTTTAATTAATTAATTTTTTACTTATTCATTTTGGTAGTTCCAGGATTTGAACCCAGGGACATTTTACCATTGAACTGTACCCCCAGCCCTTTTTGTTTTTTTTTTTTTTTTCTGTAAGACAGGGCCTTGCTAAGTTTCCCTTGTTGGCCTTAAATTTACTATTTTCCTGTCTCAGTCTCCTGAGCTGCTGGAATTATAGGTGTGTGCCACCATATCTGGTCTCCATTTTATTTTAATATAATGAGTAAACAAATGTGAGCAGTAGTTCAAGAAGATAATCATTTCTATTTTGTTATGTTTTATAAGAAATGCCTTCGGTGATAAGAAGCTCAAAGCACTAGCTAAATTTGATGGTTCAAAAATTAAGAAAGTATACTTTCAATATAAAAACCAATAACATTTTCCAAATATGTTATAATTCACCCATTTTGCTGATGCTTTAATATTTGTTTAGCTTTCACCTGCAATTGTAGTTTATTTATGAGGTTTATAATGAGAATAACTGTTTTCTTTTAATTTGCTCATAAATCGAGGGACACCAAAAGGAACATTTTAGCCATATGAAGTTCTTTTTCTCTCAGCCAAGGATTTATTATAAATAACTCTGAGATTTCAAAGTGGTATGCTCTAAGGAAATTTGTGATATATACAGCACCATTTGTAATTAAAATGACTATTTTCTGGGCTCTCGTAATGTCCAAATGTCAGAGTTATAAATAATTTTGTCTTATTGGATAATTTATATCTTTTTAGGAAGAAGTAGAATTAAAAATCATAACTCCTTATTGCTGAGTATTTTGGGGAAAATAAAAGCCATAAACTATCATTAAGTGTTATGGAATTTACTTTGGCATGACCACAGTTTAATGAAAGCATTTCTCTTGCAGTTGCATAAATATTATAAGTAAAATATGTTTATTACTTTTTCTTCCTGAAGTCTAATGGCATTAAATCAATTTAAAGTGTTTGTAGGTTTCTTTAGTGCCCATATCCATGACCACGACACTTAAGGATTTGCCTTATTGCTAATGAAAGTCAGATAGTGCAAATAAAAACTGCCATATATTTTAGTTTACAGTACTGTATATATGTATGCGTTTCCTATTTTTATAAGTGGTTGCCATTTATTTGTCTTTTCTTCTTTAAATAAATATAATCAAGAGCTTTTACTTAATTTAGCAAAGTTCCTAAATGTAAGGAGCTATAGACATGGTCAATTAATAATTGAAAGGGAAAACAAAATGCTTATAGGGAATAATTAGCCTCCATTGAACATGCTAATCTAACCACTCCATGTTCCATTCCTTCACCTGTGAAATGATTACATATTAATACTACGTTAAACTTTCAATAGTTCATGCACATGTTATACAGATAGAGTGACCTGGAAGAAAGAAAAGAGGAAAGTGAGTGGGTGTGGGGAGATTACTACAGATTTATATTAAAAAGGGAGCAGTCCCAGATGCAATTTGGAGATGCTACATCTTAGAGAGGGCATCAAGAATGAATGCAATAGAAAATTTTGAAGTTAAAAATTGAATCCCTGAGGCTGGAGCGTTAGCTTGGTTGTTATGGTGCTTGCCCACTTGCCTGGCATGTGCAAGTATGTGAGTTCAAACCTCAGCACCGTGTACACATGGAGTCTCAGAGCAAAAAAGGCCACATGAAAAACTAATATAAAGTTGATTCTCTATTTCTCTCTCATTGCACTCTCTCTTTAAAAAAATTAAAAAAAAAAACCAAAAAAATAAATGAATCCTTAAGTGCACAAGCTTAGAGAACTGCTTTTGGACATGAATTGAAAAGTGAGAATTGGTGGTGGCTAGGTCATATAGCAGGGCACTGCGCAAACACACCAGCAAGCCAGGGAGCTTACACATAAGAAAAAGGCTGCCCTATAATATTACTTCCTACTGCCTAGTGTGGGTGGTGCTCCTTTAGAATTTCCACATTTTTAGATTAATCTTCTAGAGAACTCTGATACAATGGTCACAGAAAAGATTTGGGAAAGAAATTATAGGATACATTTCATGCTATTAGAGGAACAATCACTACATGTGTGATTGCTTATTTCAAGATAAAAGAAAATGAAGCAGGTGTATAAAATGTTGAGCTATACATAATTTACAAATATAGATAAGCAGAAAAATATGTGAACATGAAACTGAAAAGTATAAGAAAAGTATTAATCCTCAAACATCAGTTAATCAAAGCATCTGTTCTTTTGCATTTTATTTTCTTATCCCAGATTTTTTTGGGGGGTGTCATTGATGCAAATCACCTTCAGCTGTTAAGGGGGCTTCCAGTTTCTCATGTGAGCCTCAGTTACATTCACATGGTTCTATAAAATATGAAATAAGAAAATAATAGTAGGGTCATAAATGAGACCAAAAATATCTCTACGGATTAGAAGAATAAGTGAAATAAAGTGTGTGTGTGTGTGTGTGTGTGTGTGTGTGTGTGTGCTTTAAGAGAGAGGTACAGTGAGAGAGAAAGAAAGAGAAAGAGCGAATCAATTTCATTTAGTTTTTCATGTGGCCTTTGTTGCTTCAACACTGTTGTGTATATGGTGCTGGGGTTTAAACCTGTGTCCCAGTGCATGCCAGGCAAGTGCTATAACCGAGGAGCTACTGCTTCAGTCCCCATAAATTGTGTTTTTAAGATTTTTAAGATATTTTTTAAAAGATCTGAGTAAACTGTGTTAGCTCTCTTTTAATACAGAATTTAGAACATTAAAGTTGATTCCATTAAAGTTTTAAGTTAATGAGCTTCAGTCATATTTGTCTTATTAGAATTATCTAAATTGACTTATATATCAGAAAACTGATAACTTGCATAGTTTTACTATGCTCAAGACATGTAAAACTTGATCATGGCCCTATTTTCCCTGACGTAGTTTCTTGTTTTACAAAAAATGTACTATTGGTGATTGGTTTATACATGAGTATTGTAAGTTGGCATGGACTTCATATGCATATTACTTATTGATCCACTCACTGAACAGTACAGTTTTGGTGTTTTCATGTCCACCATTCTGCAAACGGAGTTAATACATCTCATCTGTTGTAGCAGGTGAAAATAAGCTGTCTCCCTAACAGAATACGGTCATGTTTAAAATTTCATCTCAGGGCTGGAGCGGTGGCTCAGCTGTTGTAGTGCTAGCCTGGCATGCGAGAGAACACAAGTTCAAACCCCAGCACCTGTATACAATGAAGTCTCAGAGCAACGAAATCTACATGAAAAAAAATTGGTTCTCTCTCACTGTTCCTCTCTCTTAAGAAAAAAAAAAGTAAAAAAAATAAAGAGTTTGTCTCTGTAACTTTAAAACATTAATTTTAATGATAGCAGGGATTGAACCCAGAGGTGCTTAAACACTTATTCACATCTCCAGCCATTTTTTGGTTTTATTTTGAGACAGGGTCTTGCTAAGTTATCGAGGCTGGATTTGAACTTGCGATCCTCCTGTCTCAGCCTTGTGAGCCACTAGGATTACAGGTGTGTGCAGCTGTTCACTGCATTACTTTAAAACATTTCTTTTGACCTATCTGATTGAACTCTCTTACTCACTTCACTACACAAAAATATTTTTTCCAGTGTTGGCACTCTACTTTCCTCTTTCCTTCACCAACGCATTTATTAAGGGCATTCTTCAGAGCTTGATAGCAGGAGAAACTGACTCCATTTAAATAAATGCACATAAGCTTATGAGTGACCCGAATTCATCCTTCAGGGAAACCAACTACTGAGTTGCATTCCTTTTTATATATGAACGCCATTATGATTCTAAAATAGAGAACTCAACAGTTTAAAAAAATGTTTAATAAGCAGGTGTTTCTCTAACTGACAGAGGTTCAGGAAGTATCACAAAATGGTGGGGAAACTCTTGGCATTGTTAGGAGAGAGTTATTATGGAGGTAAATTTGATGCCAAGTCATCTCAACCAGACTCGTTCAAATTGGACAGCCCAAGTCATTTTTTCTTAAATTTTTAATTCTCCAGGTTATATAAAACCTGCACTACGCCTGTTTCTGTGTACATGTGTGTACTCTTGATTGCTGTGTGTTTTCAATTGAGGCAGAAAGACAGGCTGTTAAAAGCAGTCATTCTGGATTAGTTGGCTGTTTATACATTTTTGACTGCAGTAAGAGTTTTGACTTCATATTAGGATTTATCTTGGTAGTTGTCCAGGTTCTTAAATTGGGGGGAGAGGCACTGCATTAGCTGGGCTTCTAGTAGAAGGTAACAAACTTACAGACCAAGTGGCATCATTATCATTGCCAGCTTCCTCATCAACTTTGCAAATTGCAGCACTTGCATTACAGGTGTTCACTAATTATGGGAGAATGTGGAGTAGAGTCTTTTTTTTTTTTTTTTTGGTATCAGAGATTGAACCCAGGGGTGCTTAACCACATTCCTAGCCCCCCTTTTTTTATTTTGAGACAAAGTTTTTGCTAAGATGCTTAGGGCCTTACTAAATTGCTGAGGCTGGCTTTGAACTTGCAATTCTCCTGACTCAGCCTCCCAAACCACTGGGATTACTGGTGTGCGCCACTAGACCCAGAACAATGGTAGTTTCTTTTCTTTTCTTTCTTTCTTTTTTTTTTTTAAAGAGAGAAGGACAATGAGAGAGAGAGAGAGAGAGAGAGAATCAATTTTTATTGAATCTTTCACATGACTTTTGTTGCTTTGACACTTAGCTGTGTAGGTGGGAGCTGGGGTTTGAACCCGTGTACTTGCGCATGCCAGGCAAGCGCCCATAACCGCCGAGGCACCACTCCAGTCCTGAAGTAGAGTCTTGACAGGTGCTATCAGGGTAAGAGACATGGAGAGACCATTGGCACACTCTGAAAGCTCACACTGTAACTATTGGTAACTATTATCAAGAAGACCTGAAAGGAGATGGCTCAGATCTTTCTGGTTCTTGACCTAATTTAATCAATCAAAATTAAAGACTTCCAAGTATAAAACATCATGCCATACATATGTTGGCTAAATATATGTTTTGAAGTTCAGAAGTCATTGAGATTCCACATTCCCACCTTTTGTTACGTTGCTTTCTCTGAAAAATACCATATTCTCAGTGTTTGTATATATGGTTTCTTTCCTTATTAGAGATCTCTAAATTCTGAATAAATTTTCTCAGCTCTGCATGACTATTTAGGAGAAAGTACTATGTTTTCTTCATTACAAATTAGAAGACCTGTATAAAAAGGTGGTGATTAAGAAGTATCTCTTTTGTGCCTTGTCCTGTGCTAGACGTTACCCTGAATATGTAGAATTTAATCTTCTCCTTATGTTGCTTTTCCTTCATTTTTTCTATTCATTGCAAATGGAATGGCTGCATATTCTTGCATTTTGCACAGCTCACAGATAGCAAGGCGGTATGTGCTATACTTCTTAGAATTTATGATACCTGACAAATGTGACTAGAATGCCAGAAAAGAGAGAAATGGCAGAAACAGCAGGACCAAGCACACGACCCCTTTTTCTCATTTCCAAACTAATTTTTCAGGTTTAGGGAAATTTTGACATGAGTGACAGCCTTTCCCTACTCTGTGAACACGACTTAATGAAGAAGATCGCTCTGAGTCTTGTGAATTTTAGCAGTATCCAAGGGATCATATTTTACATGGAGAATCATTCCAGGACAATTTCAACCATGTCCTAGTCACAAAACATTATCCTTCTATTTCAAACACATGTGCTTTATTTTGTTCCCTTGATGTGTCTTTAGCGAATATGGGTACTTTGGCTTTTACAAAACTATTCGGTTTTAACATTAAATTGTCTGCACATTATCTTACCCCAATAGTGGTGTAGCACTGAGGCAGCTACACACATCAGAGTTCATTGTCCTTTGGGAATATCTGATTCATGGCTTTAGTTTGCCATAGAGGGAAATGACAGTGTGTGAAATTTCTTCAGTGGTAATAGTTATATTTATTCGGGGACTTATTGCATTTCATTTTTCATATCTTTGCATAAAAGGACCCTGAACGGACTTGCTTTTCCATCTCCCTGAGGTGAATAGAAATAACAGCAGATGTGCAGCTTCAGAACTTTAGACAACAGAAGTGGCAGTATACCAGTGCATAATAGACTAAAACAAAATTCCACTTCAGCCATTCATGAGCCAACTAGAAAGCCTTTTCCCTGTTCTTCATTTTATAGATGAACTGCCTAGCTGGTTTTTGTTTTATGTTTTCTCAATGCTGCTCCCAATTATGGTAAGTAGAGAGACTTTCCATTCCTTGGCCTAAGATTCCCCTGCAGGCAAAGTGGGTGATATTCAGAGTTATTACACTGTTTTGCCTGAGTGTTTATTTTTTTTAATTCATATTTTTTTTTCACACAAAGGACTTGAGGCATGCTCTGGAATCTATAAGAAATGAATATGTGTTAATTAGTTTACATTCAGTTTTTAAATTCAAAACCTCAATTTAGTTGCTTTGTATTTGAATACTAATTTCAATAATTATGTGATGGATTCAGTAGGTGGTCTTTAAAGTATAGTCATTTATATTTTAATCGTATGTGAGTTTATGTAGAATAATAAAATATGATAAACTTTTTTGCAGTGTAAATTAATGTTTGTTGATTCTCACTCAAAAGTGGGAGATAAAGTACTTTGGAATCAGTCACAATCAATGGATACATGCATTAATTTAATAATCTGTATTTCTATAATCATACTTATATAGTGTGACATCTTTTACATTAAGGCCTAATTTTGGAGGAGTAGATGAAACTTAATTTTTAAGCCTTTTACAAATTATAATGAATCACTGTTATCAAAATAATGTGAGTAGGGCTGTGGTGCACATTTGTAAAACCAGCAGCTGGGAAGGCTGAGACAGGAGGATAGTAAATTCAAAGCCAGGCTTAGAAACTTGGTAAGGCCATAAGCAACTTAGTGAGACCCTTTCTCAAAATAAAAAGAAAAAAAAATGCTGGGGCTGTGGCTCAGTGTTCAAGCTCTCCTGGGTTCAATCCCTGATAATAATAACAATAATAATAATAATAATAATAATTTAATTTTAAATTTGTTTTTCTGGAGAATTAAAGTGGTCACCAAGTCTCCATTTTTCCTAAATAAGACATGGAATCACCTTTCTCCAATCAGGTAAAGCAAAGATCTTCAAAATTCTAAGCATTTATTCCTCATGAGAAATGCTATCTCATGCTGTTGCGTCTTCCCAATTAGGTTTTTTTCTTTATTCTACATCAGCATTTAAGTAAATTAAAGAAAGTGCAATACGTGTGAGCTGGAGAGAGCTGTGTTAAATATTTCGCCCTTCTGCATTCTCGCCTCTGTGGGCTTTTATCAGAACAAAATAATCTTTGAAGTATTATGATTGCTCAAGTAGAAAACTTTTTTAAGAACAGTAATGTTTTCTAAATTCAGAAGCAGCTCCAGCCAAATTGTTATGGATAATTATCATGCTATATCTGGCCAGGATGGCCATTTTTCTCTAAAAGTATTTCTGTGAGGTAAAAAATGCATTTTTCTCTTGAAATTTTTCAGGACAATTAATTTCAGAGCACACAGATGATTTAAGTGGATAACCTGGCCTTGTTAAACATGCGTCACTGTTCCTGACCATCAACGTTATAATTCATTGGACTTTCCAAAGCAAGAGCTGTTTAAATCAAAAGGGTTTCATTGTAGATCCCTGCCTGCTGCTGGCTAGATGTCAGAGCTTGGAAGAAACTCTGCGAATAATTGTAAAGCACTATTCTCCAATCAGCATATATTATTGCAAAGCAAGAACTACACTGTCAGAATTTCTATTTAAGTTATAACTCAGTCATTTGAACTTTGAGTCATACATACTTAAATGTCTCTACAGGATTAAGAGCATGTTACACTTTTACCCTTACATATGGTGTTCAGGGCAAAAATACCCTCTTTTGATTTATCTAATTACCTATTAAGGGTAGCTGTCATTGTGTGTGTGTGAGAGAGAGAGAGAGAGAGAGAGATAGGGTGGAGGGGATGAGCTCTAACATCCATGAAACATTTCATGGCAGTTTTCATGTATTGGCTTAAAATGCAGACTAATCACGTTTACAGAACAGGAAAAATTGAGGATCCCTGGAACTGAATAAAAGGAAAGAAACATAATTAGGATTTTTATTTTAGTTGTTGTTGTTTTTGTTGTTGCTGATGGTTTTTGTTTTTGAGGGGAGTGGGATATGGATGATTAAGCAAGAATTTTTGTATTTTCTTCCTAAGTTTTGAGAGAAGCTAGATAGAAAATGACACAGAAGCTTCATCTTTAGCCCAAAGTCTCTGTTTTGTCAGTAGTTGGAAAATAAGCAAACAAATAAATAGAAACACCGTGTTGAGACTTGGCCTTGTCGCAAATAGGTAGCAAGTCACTTTGGACCATGTATCAAATTACTGTTAAAACTGAAATGAAAATCTAGGTTATTAAAATTGCCTTCAAGGACAAAATCCTATTATTCTTATGAAAGAGCATAATTTAGTAAGAGCATCAACATGAAAGCTAAGAATCTCCTTTTTAATCCTTTTCAGGCCTTGAATTAGGGAATGTATTAGCCTCTTTATGACTCAATTTTCATATTGCGGATTTCTGGAATTGGGCTAAAGACTTCTAACATTCTGTCTCATTTTAAATTTTGTTCCCCTATGTATGTACTAGATATTTTGAATTAACCAACATACGTGAAATGTGAAGATTAAAAATAAAAAAACCTTCATAATTTTAAAGATGTTTTCAATCCATATAAAGATTGTGACTGAAAATAATGTTCAATTACATGAAGGAAAAGCAATGATTGATACTGTAAAAAGGAAAAATAATCTGTCATAAACACGATTGATTTTTATCCTCTTGGCTTTTCACTTTGTATGAATTGTAATTTCAGACTGTACTTTCAAAACTAATGATAAAATGCCTAATAGCTAGCAATAGATATTTTCTCAAATTGGGCCAAATAGAATTTCCTGGTAGTATTCTTTTCAGTGGAGAGTCTGAATATGAGGTCTTTTCTGACTTTTTCTCTCTCTCTTTTTAAAATTATAGTTTGTACTTTTGCATGAGATCTACACAGACTGTAATCGGAGGGAAAAATAGCTAAATATGGAAACTGAAGCGTACTTTTAGTAGTAATAAACACTGAGTCTTTCAGGGAAAAATAAAAAAAGAGTCCTGTAGAAGCTCATAGGATCCTGGAACCATTCTTATTTTTTTCCTCCCTGTCTAACAAACTATACATATATAATATGATATGTATGTAATACAGAAAATACATGTTACATATTTATGCATATGTGTTACATTAAAACCAGCCTTTTCCCATGTCTAAAAATAAGCTCATTAATAAATGCAACCCACTGAACTTAATGTTTTGAGTAGCTTTCACAGGCTTTCTCGAGAGTCGAGATATTTAAGAAATGAGATATCCAAACTGTCTGCATCCAAATTTTTGGTGCCCACTCTACAGTGCTTCTCCCAGTTAAGGCGCGTGGCTGCAGGCTTTTTTTTTTTTTTTTTCCTTGAAATTAAGAGAAGTAGACTGGCGGAGCTGTGTTTTATGCATATTTCCAGGAAAATCTGCTTCAAACTCACAGAAATCTTAGAGTCTCCTTGCACCGAGAACCAGAGAGGGGAGGCTTGCATCTCCTTACCACACAACTCAGTCTCTTGAAATCTGAAGGGTCCCTAACAGAAAGTTGAACAATGCATGTAATTCCTAGATTTTCTTTAAAATGTGCCCTAAAAGCCAAATATCAAACATGAAAGCACTCTTCTCCATGTAACCTCTACCATCCATGCTTAAATGTGTTTATCTGCAACTGCTTTTTTGAATGGAGTTTCTTTAGCTTCTAGGGAGAAAAGAAGATTAAACACATTGTGTCTTTGCCTTATACAAATTCAGGATTCAGTAGGAAGAAGAACATAAAAATTTATAATTGAGAAAAATGATTATAAAGACACATAAAGGATATTGTCGCAGAATAATAGCTTTAAAAAGACAGTACAATCCAGCCTTCAGGGCAGGGTTGGAGACTGCATGATGAAGATTAAGATTGTACATGAATAGAATCTTCTTGCTGCTCTCCTGATTTAACATCTTAAAATAACCTTAAAACTCATTCTTCTCTCCCTTTAACCTCCTACATATCTTATTGTACATATTTTCTTTTCCTGCATAGAGTATTTAACTATTTCTAAACAGGGATTTTGAAAGAATAGTTAAGTTTACTTGGCATTTATTTTGAATCCAGCCTTATAAAGAACTGCCTAACAGTGTTTATTTGGCATGCCTGTGTAAACGAGAACATCACCTAGGTTAAAATAATCCTCAGTAAGTGTTGGAAAACTGAACCTGGCTAACAATACTCTACAGTGTCACTGGATAACTCCAAGTTTTCCAGGATGCAACAGTATACTCTTTCTTTTGCCTTATTGCAAAATTTCTCTCTTGTCTTATTGGACACCTCTTATTCACATATTGACATCTGCAAATACTATTTCTCCATGAACTTATATAACAGCTTCAGGATCCTGCATAAAATTATTCTCTCTCTTACCCTTTGTAACATTTTATGTGTATCTCAGTCCAAGAATATTTCCTGAGAGCCTGTATTGTTGCAAGTACTGCTTCAGGAACAAAGAGTCATTTCAGCTCGAGAGACAGGGCTGTGTTAGGCCAGAATGCAGAGCATAGACTGATTATTTATGACCAGTTTCCATTTGAAATGTTCCATGTCCTTGTCATACCAGTTGGTTAAATATTTTGGATGTCACAGCACACGAAGAATCCCTGGGCATTTTCACAATTACCGTTCAGGTTTCTTTCCTGAAAGCTGCAATGCTGCACCTATGTGGCAAATTCCTAGATAAGAAGCAGCTTGGTTTTGTCTCTCATTTCTTCCTCAGTGCTCTCCAGGGGAGTACCACCTCCTGTTACATGGGTTTTTCAGGAACTGAAGGGCACACAGAGAAAGCAATTTAGGAAATGCTTTGACTAATCCAAGTGAAACAGAATTTTTGTTTGCTTCTTGTACCCAATCACAGAAGGACTGATAATAAGAAGCAGGGATTGTTGGAGGATGTGGTTTTATTTGGAAGCAATCTCTACTTGGGCAGAAAGACAAGAGAAAGAAGGAAAAACTAAGTCAGCAAGAAACAATCCTTGCAGCTGAAAACTCCAAGTGAAACACGATTTTAAGTATCTTATCTCTTATCAATGCATATGGAACAAAATTCAGTCTTTGTTCTCTTTTAAATAATGATAGGAGTTATAATTATGGACACTTGAGTCACATATACTCTAGATCAGATCTTATCTCCACTATCTAGAAGCTGAGTGTCATTAGACTCTTCTGCCTTCCTTGTCTAGCATCTCTTTCCACTTAGAGATAACTATTGCTGTTTGAACACTTCCAGTTTGCCAGACTGCTCTCTGAATTATGTGCTGTTAATGTAATCATCACAATAATCTTTCTCCAGTTGACACATGAGGGCTTACAGTCATTCCTTCTGTTCTTGTTGTTCTCATACAATGCACCCAGGTGGTCAGCCCAGAATCTGCAGCCCAGGTCCTGTGGTACTGCTCTTGCACATACAATTCCTGAGTGTGTGGCTTCCTTAATGGCAGTTCTGAAGCAGGCCTATTATGCTCCAGGTACTTTACTGTAAATTACATAGCACGTATGTAACAAGTGATAGTTTTGCTTTTTCCTAGCACAAATAGTAATTCCTGTGAGTTGAATGATACCTATTAAATATCAGACTGTTTTCTTCTCCCACTTGTTTTTAGAATATCCCACCATCAAAAAAAAAAAAGTTTTCTTTTCTACTTCAAAGTTTCCCAGATAATCTATACTAGTTTACAGAACCCAGCAATATAAATAGTTTACAGAATAGCAATATATTGCTATTAACTAGATTTTTCAGGTGGAGGAGGGGCTTAGTATGTTTCTTGTAGGTGGACAGCACAAAATATACAATTATGGTATTAAATATTAGGAGTCCAGGTTTTCACATGCATTCCTGTGAAGTGCTGAAATTTGCTTCATGGGCCTAAGCATCAGGTTTCTCCTGCGCAAGGTACGGGGTTCAATCATCAATAAGGCTTCCAACACTAAGCCCAGCACTTCTTAGTTTGGCAAGTGAAACCTTAGAAATATCATATGCACCTTTGTAGAGCAATTGTGGTGCCCCAATATAGAATCATTTAGTTTTTAAAGTTCACAGATCCACCGGGTTACTTGAAATAATCAAATGAATTTCTTGCCAGAGGTGACTTAGAGAAGACTTCTGTGTAGAGTTCAAAAGTGAACTATATTAGCTCATAAAGAAATTTTATCACCCGGGGTTTCTTAATGTGTTTGTATAAACATATATAATCAGAACCCGAAGAAAGGACTAGAAAAGGTTGTATTCAGGTTTCTTAATCTGGGAAAACAAAACAAAACAATATCTCCATGTAGACTGAAACCAAGGCTCCAATTACTCTGTGAATTCTGGCAGCAAAGCAATAGGAAAATAACCCTGAACACCTGCTGTGTGTTATGTAAATCAAGTTCAGGCAGGATTATTTCTCGAAAATTTCCCAGGTAATTGTGACTCAATAATTCTGGCTTTATTGGTAACTACTGCAAATTTGATCAGAGTTTCTTAAAATGAAGTGCTCAGACTATTTGCATCAGGGTCCTCTGTTAAAATTACAGCTCCAAGGACCCTAAAAACTTTTGAATCAGAAAATCAGTCAATCTCTCTCTTTCTCTTTTGCTCTCTGTTTAACCAAGGAACCTATCAGCTTTAAAGCTCTTGACCAACGTGCATTGTAAGCAGTAAATTTTAGGTCCATCATCTCCTTTCATGAATGGGACTGTAGTAGCCACAACTATGATCCTTGCACAAAAATATCATCCATGATTAAAATTATAAGCTTCAAAGGTCATCTAAACAGTAAAATATTGAGATGATTTTATTTATAATTTGCTTAACATTTATGGGAAATCTGATATGCCCCAGGCTCTGTGATAAAAAATATTAGTCATATCATTTTTTTCAATATAAAAGGGAAATATTTTATAATTAAAATATTTCTCCTTTTAAATGTCAGAATTCTTATTATGGATGAAATGTTTGCCAATTTTTCTTAGTCTGATACCATTATTTCATTTGCAGTTGCTAAATTTTGTCAGCTATTATCATAATTTAACACAGTGTTGTTTTTAGAATGGGCCAATCAATTGATGTTACGTTTTAAAATTTTTATTTTCTTGTGCTTTTACGTGTAAGATGTTTTCCCCAGAGGTGATTCCATTTTTAAATTTTTCTTTTAGTTAGAGATTATAAAAGGGGACTATGGGAGAAGTCCCTATCACCTAGAAGGAAAATTGAATAATGTGACCTAGGATCTCTTCCAAATCCAAAATTTAATGTCTAATTTTGGTGAAGGTGAATGAAACTGACATTCCAAGAAGCATAAAGTCTTATAAAGGGTGAGGTAATCTAGACTCTAATAAAGCCCAACCTTTTTAAATGTAATTATCCTCTACAGCACAAACACATCTCTAAAACTTATTTCCTCTACACAGCTCTTATTTTGCTCATAAAATCACTGACCTCACCCACAACATCCCATATCTCAAGCTTCATATCATGTAACATGACATATAATTATTTAGGCAGTCATCCCCATCCATCCCAACTGTGTCCCTCCCAACTCCACCCTGCATAGTTGGACTCACTCAACAACATACATTCACATCCATCTTCAAATAAAGCTGAGAATACATCTGTCACCATCTGCCTTGCCACTGTGTGGACTTCTTTCCAATGTAAACAGTTTCACTCTTACAGATATTTCTCGCATCCTTTATATATAAGAAATTAAGTCTCAGTACTATTAGGAGATAGGAAAAATATGATAAATATCCTTCTTGGCCTCTCAAAAGATGACATGACCAACGAAATAAGACATTCAGAAGCGAATCCCCTAAAATGCTTTGGAATGGGATGTCAGGCACAGAAGGAACTAATAATAAATTTGTATTAAGTGGACAAGTGTGTAATAGAGGACCCATATCACAAATACAGAAGATTTCGGGAGTAGAGAAAGATTGAGGAAGACCCTCCAGATTTAATTGATTTTGTATAGCTGAAGGGGAGAAGAAAAGTACTCACAGAGGAAGGATACAGTGCGAACAGAACGGGAACTGCTGTTATATGCTTTGGAAAAGAGAGGGGGAATTATTGTGAGACTGGGGAGATTATCTTATGCAGAGCGGAGTTCGGATACATGTGTTAGAACCATATCATTGCAATCCTTGTGCCACACCAGCAGCTTCAACTGACTGGTATTCGATGGTAGACTGACTGCACTTCTTCAATCAAAGATTTCCCTACTGGAATTTAGGCAGTACTATTTTTTGAAAAGTAGAATAACTGAGGCTTGGAAAAGAAGACACAACCCAAGTATTTATATTGTTGAATGCATGAGAAACAGGGAGGATGGTGGTGATTGTGGCAGCAGGGTAGTTGGTGGAAGGAGGAATAGTGGGATAAATACCATCTTGGTGGCAAGATATACCAAGAGTGCCAAGTTGTGGAGGTCACAATCTCTATTTTTTTTTTAAATTTTGCACCTCTTTTGAAACTTAGATTCCATTGTTTCCCCTGTGTGCTTGAGGGTGGGATTTTATTAGTTTCTATTGTAATAGATCTCAACTTGGCCTTGAAAAAATTACTTTCTTTCTAAAAACATAAAACCTAAAGTTTGCTGGGAAATGGATTATTATTTTTTTTTTAAGAGAGAGGGACAGAGAGAGAGAGAGAGAGGAGGAGAGAATAAATATTTTATTTAGTTTTTCATGCAACTTTTGTTGCTCCAATACTTCATTGTGTATGTGGTGCTGGGTTTGAACTTGCATCCTTGAGCATGCCAGGCAAGTGACTTTACTGCTGAGCCACCACTCCAGCTGTGGGAAATGGATTATTGAAGTTTTCTTTACCTTTCTTTCTTTTTCATGTATTAGATTCTCTTTTGATTACCAGATATAATTCTTTGGGTGAAGTGGGGAGGAAAACAAAACTGAAATTCTTTGCAAAAACAATAGTTCCCCATTAAATATAAAAACCATGGAAGCATTTTTTGTAACAAAATGAAACAAAAACATATCCAGGCATGATTCATTTCATAACCAAAAGCCAGATACTTAACAAATTAAATTGGATAATAGAGACTTGCTCTTGCCACACAAGCCTCCAATTTTTCTTGATAATGATAAGAAATAGTGGAAGCTGTCATGGGACTTGACTAGCAACTACCACTTGTGTGTTGGCTAAGTAAAAAGATTAATCTTTCCCTCAAGCTAATTTCTGATAATTAACCAAAATATCCAGGAGTGCCAAGACAAATTCAGCATGTAAGGCAGTGTTTTATAACCTCCTTTGTAAAGAACATACCCACTCAGTATTTCCTGTTGTCTGGTCATACTTAATGTAAATAACCAGTCAAAAATTGCTGGAATAGCAGGCTTTAATGATGTTTTAAGAGGGCTATTTTGAAGGAGGTAGTCCTGGGGTGGAGGAAGGCAACTTGGAAGAAATTAACAGCAGCCAGAAAAGTTCATTTATGTAGTTGGCTCCAATTTCTCTCAAGACTTCCTTAATCTTTACAACCTAAATGAGGCACATAGGTTATTTCTTTCTGGAAAGAACTATCAGGGCAAGGAGGCAGCTGTACTTTGGGTTTCTGGCACTTGACTGGTTGGCTGACTTTGAAGCTGCCGACCATAGATTCCCAGCAGAGATTTCAGAGTTCTAATTTAGAGTAGTAGAGAGAGCTGTACATTAGGGATACAGTATATAACTTCTTCCTTTTTCATTCTCTATAACTTCTTTCTTTTTCGTTCTCTCTCTCTCTTTCTGGTGTGTGTGTGTGTGTGTGTGTGTGTGTGTGTGTGTACATCCTACCAGGAACCCAGTGAAGTTTTGGTTTCTTCACATTGATGGTCTTAAACCACCCATACGTTTCTTTAGAAAAAGAGATGAAGATTCTCAGAGAACATATCACTCTGGAAAGATCTAAAAATGAGCAATTGTGAGTAATGTTGTATCTCCACAATCATCAGAATCCTTTTTCTTCTTCATTATTAATATATTAAAGTCACTTCCTTCACACAAACAAAATCATTATTATACAGGAATACGTTGACTCATACAGAGAACCCTGACACTGTAGGATTCTTCATCCTAAGACTACTAAATTTCAAATGACTGGCAGCAGGCAATCCCCAAAGATGTTACCTGAAGCACATTGGTTTTGTTTTTGGCTAATTCTATTTTAAAAAGAAAGGCAGTATTCATTTTCCCAATCTTACTTACATTGTATTAGTTAATGTTTCTTCATTTATCTTTAGCTCCTAAACACATTCCAAAATGGCTAGAAATGTAGGAGAAATGTCCTTTGTCCTGAAACTGTAGTTATTAGCCTACTCTTTGTGAATGTTAAAGCTGCCCCTCCCTCCTTCCCCCACCTCCCTGTGGTGTATTAAACCAGATAGGAATGCCACAGTTCTACTGGCAGTCTTTGGTCTCTAACCTCAACCCCCTACAGCATTTCCATTAAGTCCTTCAATCCCTTTCAGTCCTGTAAATCCCTGCCTCCTCAGGTGAGCATTTGTCTTACTTTGAAAGAATTTTCAGCTTTCATAATATGGTCATTCATAAATGCCTGCCCATCATTTCACAATTAGGATTCCTCTGGTTAAAAAATGCTAATCAAAATAAGAGAGAGATTTAATATTTAAAGTGCCCAAAATTGAGTCTCTTGATATCAGAGACTGATTTGTAATAACTCCTGGAGATTTTATATCTACTTTCACCATAAAATGCGTTTTTTAAAAAAGTCAGTAAACACAATTGTATGGAAACTATATTTGGTTCCTAGTGACAAGGTCTTATTGCTTATTAAATCTCATTACAGCTAAGATTTAGAACAAAGTCATTCTTAAATAAAAGTAAACAATCATACTGCCTGATTTTCAAGGTCAAAAAGTGAGAATTATTTGTTTTATTAAAATAATCAGTAGCTTATCTGGAAACTATGTAATTTTTAAACATTTACCAGGTTCAGTAAAAGCAAGCAATAGGAAGTTATTTAAGTCTGTTATTTGTAAACATTTATTCTCATTGAAAATGTATGATTATTTTAATAAATGGACAAATTTTAATTTTAAAAGTTTCAAAACACATTATAATAGAATATCAGCAAATAAGCATATATTTATAGTATCTATCTTTTTTGAAAGCCTTCTGTATACAATAATTCTGAGAAACATCTTTGTTATATTTAGTTACATCTTCTTCTTTGCAAGAATTAAAATTAGCATCCATGTAGGCTGCCCTATGTTGTTTTCTCTTGTGACACCTTTGTATTCCTAAATCTTCCCACATTGTTACGATGATTATCATTTTTATAAAACCGCACTTATATGCTCCTATTGCTCTTTTCTTTCCTCTGACCTGCTCCCCCCGATAATTCAGCCATTGCTATCTGTGGGGTGCTTCTCTAAGTGTTTTGAATTCAAGGCAGGAACAGGCTCATTGATCAGCAGAAAACTTTGGAAGGAAAAATAACTTGCCCTTTTCCTTTTTTGTTTCTTTCCCTTCCTTCCTCTTGTCTGACAGGACAAAGTTGATCTTTATTTCAGAACAGTTTAGTATATTATGGTATGTTAAGCAATTTGACCAAGTGCACAGCTGCAAGGACTATTCTCTTCTCTGAAACTGCATTCACATTCTACTTCAGAATTTGCCTTACTGCTTCTGTCCGTTCCATTGTAGAGAGAGTCATGAAAGTTTCCTGTAGGACTGTGGCTCTTCATTATGCAACCTAAGTTTCCACTTTCTGACCCCTGACTATCTTGGGCAGGTATTCTGATCAGATTCCTTTTTAATGTTTTAAGAATTGTCTTCTCCTGTGTCGGCCACTTTGAAGTGGAAGTCACTTGGTCCTAAAGAGACAGAGAGCATTGTACCTGTACTGATGCACAGGAGCATGCACTTGATCTTCATTGTCTTAGACTTTCCAACTGCTTGTTTCTCTCTGCTGCTCGAAAATTTGCTTTGGTGGTTGGTGGTATCACTTTGGTGGTATCACTCAAAAAGAGTTTAAAATATTACAGTGAACTAAAAATTCTATGTATGGCCCAATTAATGGAGGAATGATCTGTTAAAAATCTGTCTTCCTGGGCTGGAGTGGTGGCTCAGCGGTTTCGGCGCTTGGCAAGCATGAGGACCCGGGTTCAAACCCCAGCACCACTTACACAACTAAGTGTTGGAATAACTAAGGCCATGTGAAAAACTAAATAAAGTTGTTTCTCTCTTTCTCTGTCTCTCACTGTCCCTCTCTCTTTAAAAAAAAAAAAAAATCTGTCATCCTAGGGTCAAACAAAGTCTTCTAAGTTCACCAGGACCAATTAGTGTCCAGGAGAATGCTTTCAATAGTAACTTTGCCACCAGAATGTTGTGTGACCTTGGACAAAAGACTTTCCCTTTATGAGCCTTAATTGCCTCAGGTGGCATATAATGGTTATATAAGTCACCGATGGTTTTTCCAAATACTTTTCCACACTGATATTCCATTTTAAGAATTATTTCAACCCTCAAAAAAAAATCTGTTCAATAGCTCAGATAGCCCCACCCATCAGAAGAAATGAAGCAAATGTGTGTGTATGTGTGTGTAAAAGCATTTTCATATCTGGAAGTGCTATCATTTAGTGGGAAAGTACCATTTTGGCTAACATACACATATGTTCAAAGCTTTATTGAACCATGTGATTTTAGGTAAATTATTTAAAATTCTGAACTTGGATTTCATCACATACAAGGAAAAAAATGGGATAGAAATACTTTTAAAGTTACAGTGAGCCTTAAAATGCCCATTCTATTATCTGCAAAGTTGGCAATTAATGAATATTTTCTGTCCTTTCTAAAACTTCTTTTATTTTAGCAACGTCTGTAATAAAACACATTAATAACTACTTAATATACTACATGTAAATGTTGAACATTCAAGACACTTTCTTTCTTTGATAAATAATAAAAACTCGGCTTTCGTTGAAGTTAAATAAAGGAAAGGTAATGAAA
>PVKS010016962.1:0-42925 GCA_004027875.1 Aplodontia rufa
GTGCCTGCGGAGTGGAGCGGACCACGCCCGGCTCCTGCAGGAGTGAAGGTGTCGGCGCCGGCGCCTGCGGGAGTGGAGCTGCTGACTCCCATCTCCGTGCTCCGCTGGGCCGTCGGTTCATCCCAGCACTCCCTCGGCTCTGCTGGGCTTCCCCGCCCTGCCAGGTGTCTAGCATGGGAGTCTGCGTTGCCAGCAGAGAGGACTCAGCCCTCAATCTCCCGTTTTCAGGAAATCCGCTGTGTGGGAGTCCTCCTTGCTTCCTTGATATTTTCTCCCTGCTCTCGGTTTCTCAGAATAAGACACTCGAGTTTTCCATACGCTACCGGAGGAGTACTATAGTAACCAGATTTAAATCCGAAGCAGTTTTGATTTAAAAAAATTTATGTTCAGGGGCTGGGGCGGTGCCTCAGTGGTTAGGGCGCTTGCATGGCATGCGAAAAGTACGCGAGTTCAAACCCCAGCACCAGGTACACAACAATGTCTCAGAGCAACAAAAGCCACGTGAAAAACTGAATAAAGTTGATTCTCTCATTCTCTCTCTCTCTCTCACTCATTGTCCCTCTCTCAAAAAAAAAAAAATTCGGATACTTTCTTTTATTTCCTCTTTGGCCAAATAGCTGAGTTGATAGTCTAAAATATCGAGCTTCTCTCCAATAATTAATTTGTAATTTTGTTGCACTATTAAAGAATATGGTAACACTATTTTCATTTTTTTGAGGAGGTGCTGGGAATGTAACCCAGAGCTTACCACTGAGATACATCTCAGCTCACTTTTTCAGTGTTCAAGGATGGATGATCCAGGCCTAACTAGGTCCCCAGGAAGACCTCTTAAAGAGAACAGAGAGTATTTTGTTTTATCTTGTTTTTTGGTACAAGTCGTTGAACCTCTGAGCTATATTCTCAGTCCTTTTAGTTTATTTTGCGATTGGGTCTCACTGAGTTGCCCAGGTTGGCCTACTCTTGAGATACCCCTGCCTCAGCTTCGCAAGTCTCAGGGATGACAGGCTGGCACTCCAGCGCTGGACAAGGTATCTAATCTTTCAGCATACGCCTTAAGTAAGAATCTGTTATTTCATGCTCACTATTAAGTCCCAGCGCTGGAGTGCTGGCTCAGCAGTTATGCCGCTTGCCTGGATGCCGGTTCAAACCCCAGCACCACATACACAAGGAAGTATTGAGCAACGAAAGTCCCATGAAAAACTGAATAAAATAGGTTTAGTTTAATAAAATTGTATATTAAATTTATTTAATAAATTTAAATTGCTTTTGTTTTTTAAAAATTTAGTCTAATAAAATTGTTAAATAAAAAAATTGATTTTGTGGTTTGTGTTGGGGGGTCAGGGGGGTTCTGATTGGTCTAGTTAGGGTCATGTGTCAATTATGGAGTAATGGGCTTGGCCAAGCTATGATTGGCCCTACCTGCATACAGGTTCATCCCAGACCTAGTTGATACAAGTGACTTTCCTAAAGGACCCTTCCCTGACAACTCCCTAGCAGTATCACAATCCTCTTTTCCTTCATACCCTCTATTTGTACCCCTAGTAAGTGGACATGGGGTCTCACCCTTCACTGGGCCTCCCCTCCCAATAATCCTGCGTTACTGTGAGTCACTATCTTTTTCCTTTATTTCCTTCATTCACTTCTTTCCTTACATTTTGGTGCCGAAACCTGGGACTGTGCCACCAAGGTTCCCACCAACGGTGGCTCTCCTGGCCTTCCCTTGACCTCAACCTGACCTCTTTCTGTCTCTCTCTTTCTATCACTTCTCTCTCTGGTGGTTCTAGTAAGGACCATTCACATTGCTGGATACCACATCCACCACTGGCCATTGCTTGTTGTGTGAGTGACCCCCTCTGACTTTCCTGGATTCACTAGAATCCCTGCCACAGTTTCTCTCTCCAGAATACTGTTCTCCCAAGGATATTATTCTTCAAAAATCCTAGTGCTTGGTGAGAGAAATCCCCAACCACCGCTGGGCGGTTAACGACTCACCTTCTTTGAGGACACCCAAGATTGCCAGTTGTTCCACTGTTTGTTCTAGGAACGACCCCAGAGAAACCAAACTCTCATGGGGACGCCCCTTGATTTTGGTCTTTCTCTCCACTAGAGTCCCTAGGGGCCTCCTCAATCCATTTCATCCAACATGGGCCTCATTAAAGCCTCCACGAGACACCTGCTTAGGTGCCTTCTCAGACATATCCAGACCCTGAGTCTCCAACCCCACCATAGCCTCCACTAGACACCCCCTTGGGGTGCCTTCTCAAACATATCCAGACCCTGGGTCTGCCAGACACAGTCAAACCTAAAATACTGCTGTTCTGTAGCATTGCTTGGCCCCAGTGTAAGCTGGACAATAACAGTCACTGGCCTGAAAATGGTACATTTTACTACAAAATTCTAAGAGATCTTGAAAACTTTCTCCACTGCAATGGTAAATGGTCTGAGGTCTCTTCCATTCAGGCCTTTGGTTCCTCTGCTCTGGGCCTTCTCTCTACCAAAACTGCTCAGCTTTTCACATTCTTCTCCCCAGTGAACTGCCCCCCAAATGTCCATAACTCCCAGTCCCTCTATTCCCTCAGTCTCTGATTTTGACCCCTTTAATGACCCTCCTCCTCAGCCTCACAACCAACCTCCTCCTTAGGCTAATCCTCACTCACCCTCACCCACTCCCTCCCCACCCCGGACCCACTCCTGCTCAGCTTGGGGAGGGGCTTCCTCCATGGAACCTTCTGCTCCCTCTAAGGTCCTTCCTCTCTGTGAGGTAGCAGGACTAGAAGGTACTATGCACATCCATGTCCTTTTTCCCTAAGTGACCTCTCCACATAGAAAAACATTTAGGCTCTTTTTGTCTCAGATCCCACCACCTTTCAAAATGAATTCTTACATATTACCCAGTCCAATAACCTTGCCTGGAATGACTTTCATATCCGTCTTTCCTCCTGCCTCTCCCCTGAGGTTAAGGATCCCATCTTATTGGAAGCCGAGGCCCCTGCAGACACCCTCCACCACCAAAACCCTGACAATAATCCCATTGGCACAGTTCCCCGCATGACCCTAACTGGAATTATCAAATCAATTGTCCCAACAGGGCTAAGCTGGGTCACTACATTACTTGCGTTTTGGCAGGAATGGAAAAGGCTGCCTTAAAGGCAATCAATTACTTAAAGATTAAGGAAATCACCCAAGGCAGTGACGAAACCCTGCTCTTTCTCTCCCGCCTCGGCGGAGGCCATGATTACATGCACTAACCTTAACCCTGACAGAGACGAGGGCAGACTCTACCTTCGTTTACATTTCATCTCCCAATCTGCCCCAGATATCAGAAAAAAAGCTCCAAAAACTGGAGGATGGACCACAGATGCCTCAGCATGAACTTGTAAAATTGGCCTTCAAGTAGGGAGGAGGAATTAAAAACACAAAAACTCAAATGATCAGGCTAAACACCAAATGCTGGCAGCTGCACATAGACAAGGGCCCCCGCAGACCTCACAAAGATTCTTTGCATCAGATTCCACACCTCCAGGTGCCTGCTTCAAGTGTGACCAGCAGGGGCACCGGGTAAGCGTCTGCCCCTAACCTTAAGCCTCCAACCAGGCCCTGTCCTCTCTGCCACCAAAGGGACACTGGAAATTGGAATGCCATCAATGACTCTCCCTCCTGCTCGATCCTGTCCAATTCCAAAGGTCTATGGACACAAGTCCAGGTGGGCAAACATCCTGGGCCTGGCAACAGACAGCTCATCCACAGAAGATTGACTCCTCCCTGGACTCGCCAACCCTGCCTTCATCACTCAATCTGAGCCAAGGTAACACTGCTAGCATCTGGTAAGCCTATCTCACTCCCACTGGACATGGGACAAGTCCTTCAGTGCTACCAGTCCCCTGTGAGATTCCTCCACCTCTATTGTTGGTGTTGACAGAAAACTCAACACACCTGAATAAATAGGCCCTTTACTCTGTAACCCGTTTGACATTCTCACTCCTTTCAGGTCACACCCCAATGCCCAACTCCAATCGTCAGCAGGGACGTCCTAACCAAATTCAAGGCTTCCATTCATTTTAATTTCCAATGAAAGCAGCATAACACCCCAAACTCCTCTGCCTCGTTTATCCTATTACGCCAATCAGGTGCTCTTCCTTCCTCTCTAACATCCCTGCCAGTGCTCCTCCCTGAACTGCCAGCCACTGTGTGGGACTCCTCCAGGCCCACTGTGGCCACTCAACATACTCCTGTCAAAACTTCCCTTCAAAACCCTGCCTCCTCCCTTCCACAATCCCAATTCCCCCTCAGTCCCCAAGGTCTGCCTGACCTAAAACGTGTCATTTCCCACCTTCTCAAAGCTACCATCCTTCCACCCACTGACTCCCCTTGTTACACCCCAATCTTAGGTGTCAAAAAACCTGATGGTACTTTCCGGCTAGTCCAAGACCTCTGCCTCATTAATCAGGCTGTTGTTCCCATTCGTCCCATAGTCCCCAACCCCTACACCCTGCTCCCATATTCCCTCTACTACAACTCACTTATCGGTTCTGGACCCCAAAGACGCCTTCTTCACTATCCTGTTAGAGCCCGCTTCTCAAGATCTATTGTAACAAGACTTCAGCCTTAGCCTAAGAGAAGACATCTTAAAGCATAAAATAAAAAGCTGTAATACAAGAACTGTTGACACTTACAGAATGTATTCTGTGACAATTTCAAAAGACTTAAGAAAACAAAGTGTAGCTTCTTGCTTCCCTGCTCTGGTTGGATGATTAGCGTCTGTAATTGTGCTTGCTTCCTGCACCTACAGACCCATTGTACCAAATGGGATACAATTTTTGCCTTTATAAGACCCTGCAAAAAGAGGATCAAGGCTGTTATATACTTTAGTGTTTTGCTAAGGGAGACAGTTGCCAGCTGGCTAATAAAGACTCTCTAATTTGGACTTTGGATTATAGTCTTTTCTCTGAGGGGAACCTCATAACATTTGGAGGCCCCAGTGAGAGTGCTTCTCACAGGTGACCAGAGGGCCCTGCTTTGATTCTTGGAGAGGAGGGGAAACGAAGGAGGTAAAGAAGTCCTAGGGGGTGGCCACTGAGAAGACATTCCTCAACCCTGGGAAAGCTCTTGCCTTCTGAGTTGTCCTCCCTCTTAGAACATCAATGCTCCCTACTAAATATTTCTGTCTGTTGAGAGTCACTTGGTTCCTGGACCTCCAGAGGTAAGTCTGGTTTCAAGGTCCTGATGGGGGATTCTGTGGAAAGCTGGACGCAGCACTACTTCCCGAGTCCAGGACTATGGCAAGACGTAGCCAAATCCTCTGGTCTGAAGCCTGGTTCTGGTTGTGGCCACTTGTGTTTGTATTCAGTGTCTTGCCTGTTGTTTGTCTCCTGTAATTATTGTTATTTGTGAGTTTATCTGCCCATAAGATGGGACAAAGGTCATTAAGTCCATCTACTCTGCTTCAATGTGTGCTAATAAAGTTTAAGCAGTTTCAAGCAAAGCCTTGTAATTCTTTTCATCTCAGGAAATTTTGTGAACTGGATTGGCCTTTTCTTAGAGGTAGCCAGCCCTCCAACAGGTCAACCCATCTCCCTCTCATTTACCAAGTCCAAAATGTCATTCCCTGACCAATTTCCATATATTCAGTTTTGGATTGATATAGCCACTGAAAAACTTGTTTGGTTTAGGCAATGTTTAAAGATATGCACCAAATGCTCTAAAAAATTCTTCTCACCAGGACCCCTGCCCCAACTCCTAGAAGGACCCCTGCAGCACCTGAGGACTTGTTGGTCATTCCCAGATTATTGGAGGAAACAGATTTCCTCTCACCACTCTCTTATCCCTCTTCTTCTAACCCTTCTGGTTCCTCAGATGGACCTGCATCCCCTCCCATCAGTCCTCCCCATACCCAGAGTGAATCCACCTACCATCCTGGACAGATGTCACCTGATTCCTCTGCCTCTCCTGTTCCTCAACCTCCCCTCTGGCAGGCTCCTCTACCCCTGTATCCACCTCGGATCAAATCCCTTTTATGATCTATGTTCCTTTCTGCACCAGTAATCTTTACAACTGGAAAAACCAGAACCCTTCCTTCTCAGAACAACCCCAAGTTCTCATCTCTCTTTTAGAGACTGTTTTCTTCACTCATCAGACCACTTGGGATGACTGTCAACAGCTTCTTCAGACTCTCTTTATTCCAGAGGAACATGAGCACATTCAGAGGGAGGCCATAAAAAGCTATCATTGGACCTGAAGGCCGACCCTCCGATGACCCTGCCTGCCTCCAGTGAGTTTTTCCCTCCACCAGACCCCATTGAGACCCCAACACAGAACAAGGTAAGTGGGCTCTTGACACTCATGGCCAGACTCTTATTAGTGGACTCCTAGTGGCAGCCTTGAAGCCAACTAATCTATCTAAGGTGAGTGAAACTATCCAAAGGCTTGATGAATTCCCTGCTGCATTCTTGGAGCACCTCCTGGAGGCTTATAGGATATACACCTCTATAGATCCAGAAGCTCCTGAAAACACGCAGGCCTTAAATATTAGGTTTTTCACTCAGTCAGCCCCAGATACTAGAAAGAATTTATGGAGACAGGAAGGATTTAAGAGGGAGGTGTTATCTGAACTGGTTGAAATTGCCCAGAGGGTGTATAACAATAGAGATACCCCAGAAGATAAGCAGAAAAAGAATGGCCAAAATAATAGTGGCAGCTCTAAAAGATCCCTAGGCTACAGATCGAAAGCCTACAAGATTCTATAACGATGGACAGGGCCACAGACCACCAGAAAAAGGAAGACCCCCCCTTATCAAAGGACCAATGTTGCCTACAGGGGCACTGGAAAAATAAATGTCCTAATAAAAATAAAAGGACCACCCATGTCCTACAAATGGACACTCTGAGGATTGATGGGGCCCAGGCTCCTTATCTATGAGCCCCCGGGAGCCCACATAAACATTACAGATAGAGGGCAGACCTTTAAATTTCTTGGTGGACACTCACTAGAGCTGTCTGCTAAGTCCTGATAGAGGTGGAAGGACCCTGGTCAAGTGACAAGATCCTTATTCAAGGAGCCATGGGAAAATAAAAATCTTGCCCATGGACAAAAGCTAGGATTACCAATTTCAGTCAATGAACCATTACCTACTCCTTGCTCGTAATGCCTGACTGCCCTTATCCACTACTCGAGTGAGACCCATTACAGAGATTACAAGCTACAGTTTCATTTCAAGGGGA
Organism: Aplodontia rufa; assembly: GCA_004027875.1. Classification (NCBI taxonomy): domain Eukaryota; kingdom Metazoa; phylum Chordata; class Mammalia; order Rodentia; family Aplodontiidae; genus Aplodontia; species Aplodontia rufa. The sequence continues at coordinate 7,219 of PVKS010016962.1, forward strand.
TGAAACAAAATTGACCTTTGATCAAAATCCCCCAACCCGAATACTGTTAACTTGCCCCCTCAGTGAAAAATACTTACTAATAACAGACACCACCTGTTGCTCCAAAACCTTTATCTAAAAGATTACAATTAAAAATTCCAGGAGTTGGACTGGAGCGGTGGCTTTGGGGTTACGGCGCTTGCCTGGCATGCACAAGTACACAGATTCAAACCCCAGCACCCACGTACACAACTAAGTGTTAGAGCAATGAAAGCCATGTGAAAAACTCAATAAAAATTGATCTTCTCTCTCTCTCTCTCTCTCTCTCTCTCACTGTCCTTCTCTCTTTAAAAAAATAAAATTTCAGGAGTATGAGCTGAATCAAATCCAGTAGGCCTTGTTGGTCACTGCCCACCTGTTGTGGTCCAACTTATTGGCCAAGCAACACCCATTAGCGTTAAATAATATCCTATAAGTCTAGAAGCAAGACAGGGAATTGCAATCCATATTCAAAGGCTCAAAAAAGCTGTTATACTAATTCCCTGTAAGTCATCTTGGAACACCCTTCTCTTCCCCATCTGCAAGCCAAGAGCTAATGATTACTGGTCAGACCAGGATCTTCAGGAAGTAAATAAGCGAGTGGAGACCATTCACCCCACTGTTTCAAACCCAAACACTCTCCTCAGCCTGCTGCCGCCATTTCACCAGGTGTACACCATCCTAGACCTCAAGGATGCCTTCTTCAGCTTCCCACTCACAGAGGATCTTGTCACTTGACCATGGTCCTTCCACCTCTGTCAGGACCTCTGCCTTTGAATGCTCACACCCTCAAGTGGGATATTCTGGACAATTGACTTGGACATGTCTTCCCCAAGGGTTCAAAAATTCTCCTACCTTATTTGATGAACCTCTAAGCTTGGACCTGTTGTCGTTCACGCAAGAACATCCAGAGGTCACCCTATTACAACATGTGGATGACCTCTTGCTGGCTGCAAAGGATTATAACTCATGTAAAAGAGCCACAGAGAGCCTCTTAAAAGAGCTAGAAGTACTGGGATATTGTGTTTCCACTACAAAGGTTCAACTGTGTACTTCAAATGCTACCTATTTAGGATATAAATTGGCACAAGGAAAAACATCTGTCCTCCAGATGGGTAGAGGCCATTTTAAAAATTCCTCATCCCCCCAAAAAAAGACAGGCAGTCAGCTATTGTCGCATCTGGATACCTGGGTTTGCAGAGATCTCAAAGTCTCTCTATTCCAACACTAGGGGTAAGGATACCTCCCTGAAATGGACAGAAACTGAGCAAAAAGCTTTTGAGTTGGCGTTTTTGGAGGCCATCTGGCTACCAACCAAGGTAGCAATTGTTCATTGTCGGGGACATCAAAAGGACAATTCAACTGAAGCAAGGGATAACAGAGCAGCTGACTTAGCAGCCAGAGAAGCTGCCTTAAAACTAGTGCAGACCTCTCTATCTTTTGGTAACCATCCCAATGCCCCAGTTGCTGTCCACCCCCCATTATACTAAAAAAGAAATAGAACATGGAGAAAGCTTAGGGACTTGAAACAACAACTCAGGATGGAAAAATCTTATCAGAGCAAAGAGTGTATTTACCTGAGGCAGTTGGTCAGACACTGATCAAACAAACTCACCAAGGAATTCATCTTGGGGCCACTAAACTATCTGAACTGTGGGTTCTGACAATGACCTGGCTTTCATAGCCCAAATTACTCAAATGATATCTAAGGCTTTAAAAATAAATTGGAACTTATGTTATATTTATTGACCATAGAGTTCAAGAAGGTAGAAAGAATAAATAGGACTCTAAAGGATTCTCTTACAAAATTAAACTTAGAGACTGGTGAGAATTGGGTGAGCTTCCTTCCCTTTGCTGTCTTGGGGGCCAGATGTACTCCATATAGCCTGAGCTGAGTCCACAGCCCCAGCAGAGCTCCCAAGGGCAGCCTGGCCATGCCATCTCTAGGATTCTGCCTTCTGCTGCCTCTAACTGGAACTCCAGGAGAGGCCCGAAGTGAGAACTGCTCAGCTCAGACTGGTGAGACTGAGGAAGACAAAAGCACGGCTTTTGCAATGTTCCTTTTGCCCCATAAGAAGAGCACAAGAGACTTTGGAAGTTGATACTCTAAAGTCTTTTCCTCCACCTTTGTTCCCACCAGAACATCCCAACCTTAGGCCCTCATCACTGTTTTTAAAAATGTAAAAAGTATGCTTTTGAATCAGTGATACATCGCCACGGCTTGACGTTCGTTAGGCAAGAGCGACTCCCTTAACTCCACATCATTTCTCCTCCTGGACGACCACTACTTCTAGTTCTTTGAGTGTAGTTCTGGAGATATTCTAAATACTCACAAGTATATACTTACCAATATTCATCCTTGGGGCTGGAGCAGTGGCTCAGTAGTCACAGCTTGCCCGGCATGCACGAGGACATGAGTTTAAATCCCAGCACCATGTATTCAATGAAGTGTCAGAGCAATAGAAGTCACATGAAGAACTAAATAAAATTGGTGAGAGAGAGAGAATCAATCTTATTTAATTTTCATTTGGCTTTCGTTGCTCCAACACTTTGTTGTGTATGTGTTTCTGGGGTTCGAACACACATCCCTGTGCATGCAAGGCAAGCACTGAAATTGCTGAGCCACCGCTCTAGCTCCTGTCCTTCTCTCTTTAAAAAAAATTCATCCTTTTCCACCCAGGGTAGCTGTCACACAATGAATTGCATCTTCTTTTCATTCATGTGTTGCCCTCCTGGAGATCATCCCAAAACAGTGTGTGAAGCCCTAGATTACTATTTGGCAGCTTTATTGAGATACAATCCACCTTTCACACAATTCTTCTACTTAAAGTAGGATTCAGTTAGAGAACAGAGACTCTGAGGACCTAAAGGACAACTTTCAAGTTAACCTCAGCACAAACTGAAATAGAAGGAAGAAGTAATTCACAAAAGAAGAAATGGTTGCAGAGATGGGATTGCTTACAGAAAAGACACCTGCTGACAGACCCAGAAGACCTCACAGGACAAGAGCAGATGAAGGGAAACCAGGGAACCAACTACCAACCAATCTTCGATGGATCTTCCCATGGCATGAAAGTCCCAGTTGATGAACGAAAGGTCTCCCTTGAGTTGCCATCAGAATTCACTAACCTAGCTGGAAACCTGCTTGTTTTCAAATGTGTGTGCTGTGAGTGCAGAAGTATGAACGTACATTGAACTCGGTAGAGACTGCTTAATGCTGAATCACGTCTCTTATCCTAGTCTCCTCAAATGACTGTCGATTTATCCTCTTTACTAGTAATTCCAGCAGTTTTGAGTTGAGATTCCAGAAGTTCGGGGCATTTAAAATTTTGTAGAGCTTAGCTATTTCCCCCCTTTTTTGCTGTGCTGAGGATGGAATCCAGGGCCTTTCACATGCCATGCAATCACTCTACCACTGAGCGGCATTCCCAGCAGAGTTTAACTTTAACATCACAAAATACTGCAGAACAGGAAAGGCTGCTGGTTCAGAAGGCATGGACTTGTAAAGCTCTTCACACCCAGACAAGAGCCTCTGGAGACACTGTCCTCCTGGCTCCTCCACCAGCATGTTGCATAGCTGACCCCTGCATTGGCCTTTTCAATTCTAGCAGAGTCCTTACCAATCCAGTGGGTATGGTAGTGTGTTTTCCCAAGTCATGTTTCTGTGATCACCTCAATAGCTAGCCAAATTCAGGCATTTGTTGCTATGCCATGCCTAATCAGCTTACCTTTCACATCATTCAGAACTGTATGATCTTGGGGGTCACCTAGCTCAGGCCCTCTGTGGGCAACCAACACCTCCTGTGTTTTTGTTGCTCCAACACTTAGTTTTTTGTACATAGTGCTGGGGTGTGAACCTGGGTCATTGCTCATGGCAGGCAAGCACCACAACCACTGAGCCACCGCTCCAGCTCCTCATTGTTCTTTTTTTTCTGAGCATCTTTGTCTTTTTATTTACAATCCTTTCTTGACTTGTGCCAGGATATGAAAACATTTTAAATATTTGGTTTTCCCAAATACCTCTTTTTGAGGGTGGCTTTTCTGTTTTATCCTAGGTTCTTTCATGTGGAGCCTTCTTCAAGCCTCTTGTTCCTTGCCTCCCATCCAACCTGAAGAGGCTGTGTTAAAGTAGATGGGAAGCTCCAGACAGGTGGGGCTGGCTTGACAGCACCTTTATATAGGGCGAAAGGGCAAGAACTGACCTGCAGGCATGGCTTTCCCCACGACTTTCACGTATTCCTTTTAGTGAACTCAATGCTGAGTTCACTTTCTCTTCTAGTCAGATTTTTTGTCACTGTGACCAAAAGACCTGACACGAACAATGTAGAGGAGAAAAAGCTTACGGGGCTCACAGTTTCAGAGGTCTCAGTTGACACATGGCTGACTCCACTGCTCTAGGCCCAAGATGAGGCAGATCATCAGGGAGGAAGGGTGTGGCAGAGGAAGGCAGCCCAGGACATGGCACCAGGAAGCAGAGACAGTGCTCCACTCACCAGGGACAAAATATAAACTCCCAAAGGCATATCCCAGGGACCCACCTCCTCCAACCACTCCCACCTGCCTACAGGTACCACCCAGTTAGTCCCTATCAGGTGATTAGTGTGCTGATTAGGTTAAGATTCTCATAACCCAATAATCTCACCTCTGAACTTTCTCACATCATCTCACATAGGAGATTTTGGAGGACACCTCATGTCTAAACCATAACACTTTCTTAAGTTATGCTGGGGATTAAACCCAGAGCCTCATGCATGCCTAGCAAGTGCTCTACCACTGAGCTACACACTCCAGCTCTACTTTCATGAGGCTGTATTGTACGGTTCTGGGTCCTGTTTTCACTTCACCTGATAAGTATATTCCATATTACTATGTGGCCAGTTCTCCTAACAATCACCTTAACTGAGCAACAAGGTAAGTCAGAGTGCGATGGACTCCTGAAGCATTCATGCTCCTTTCAATTTCAACAGTCACGCCATTCTGGAAGACTTCCTCCTTCAGTTAGTGTTGACCACTGGTTTGTGTTGAGAAGAGCTGGCTGCACATTACTTCAGTCAACACCGGCTTCCTCAGCCAATAGTGTGTCCTTAGACTGAATGTTCAGCGCTCTGTATCAAGCATCTTTCAGTTCCCCATCATTTCTAGGAATGTGTCATGTGGACAACATCTGATTGAGCTTGGGTTGTTGATGTCCCACTAAGTGCCCAGCAGCTCTGACTGAAAGCTGCTCACTGGTGAGCCTCGTTATGGCTTCTTGCCTGAATGCAGCAGTCCACTCAGTTCAGTTTGCAGGGGAGCTACTTGTGCTGCTCATAAAAACTGCAGCTTCAGGGATTCATGCTGGAGACTTAGGAAGCTGGGCATAAACTCCAGGCAATTTCAACCTATGTAGTCTTTAGACCCTACTCTGAGAGCCACATCTTGGCTGTCTGATTTCTTGTAGAGGGCCCAACAAGAGATTCCTCCCCATGAATCACAGGGTTTCTCGCCTGTGAGTTTTCTCATGTTTGACAAGGGAGGTTTTATGACTGAAGCGCCTCCCACAGCCATTACATTCTTAGGGTTTCTCTCCAGTATGAGTCCTCTGATGCCTGGTAAGTTGACACCCCTGGCTGAAGGCCTTTCTGCAATGGTTACACTTGTAGGGCTTCTCTCCAGTGTGTCCACTTGTTTTAGTCAGGGTTGACTGGTCGCAGAAGGCCGCAGTCAGTGTGCTTATAGGGCTTTTCTCCAGTATGCATTCTCTGATGCTAAGTGAGGCACAACTGCTGACTGAAGGCTTTAACACACAGGTTACACTAACAGGGTTTCTTGCCCATGTGTGTCCTCTGATGTTCAACGAGGGGAGACCTCTGTCTGAAGGCTTTCCCACAATAACTGCATCCATACGGTTTCTCTCCAGTATGTGTCCACTGATGTACAACTAGCTGAGATTGCTGCTGAAAGGATTTCCCACAGTCATCACCTTTATATGGTTTCTCTCCAGAATGAATTCTCTGGTGGGAAAGGAGGTGAGCGCTCCCTGTGAAGGCTTACCCACAGTGATGACATTCAAAAGGCTTCTCTCCAGTGTGAGTTCTCTGGTGCTCAACCAGCTGAGAGCTGCTCATGAAGGCTCTGTTGTACTGTGTGCATCTGTACAGCTTCTCCCCAGTGTGGATCCAGAGATTCCTAATGAGTTGAACCCTATGAATAAAGGCCTTTCTACACTGGCTGCACTCATAAGGCTTCTCCCCAGTGTGCACCCTTTTATGTGCAACAAATTCAGAGCTCTGGCTGAAAGACTTCCCACAGTTGGCACATTCATGAGGTCTCTCTCTGATGCACTCTCTGATGGACCACAAGGTTGGAGTTCCACCTGAACGATTTCCCATAGTCCTGACATTTGTATGGTTTCTCTCCAGTGTGAGTTTGCTGATGCCTCATAAGCTTGGAACTCTGCGTAAAGCATTTCCCACACCTAGCACATTCATAGGGCTTCTCTCCAGTGTGTGTTCTCTGGCATACAATGAGCTTGGAGCAACAGCTGAAAGATTTTCTACATTGATTACATAGGTATGGCTTGCACTTAGTCTGAATGATGCTACAGCTACCAAATGATGAGGCTGTGGGGAAGGCAGCACAGCTCTCCTCAACACTGAATGGGGCCCCTCCAGTATCACTTCTTTCCATCTGCATCAGGCTCAGACACTCAGAACAGGCTTCCCAATGCCCACTACATTCACATTGGCTCCTTCCAATGTGCCTTGACTCGTGCTCAGAGTCATGCCATCTTTGATGAGGCTCTCATGGTCCTCACAGATACTGGTGTTCTCCACTGCATGATCTCTGTCATGAAAATGAAGGGAAGCATCACAGTCCCCACTGAGATCATGTTCACAAGATTTATCTTGTTTCAATGTCAGCAGGTTTAATCAAGTAAATGATCAGACAGAAGGGTCCAACACATTGACAGTTTTCATAGGTCTTCAGTGCTGCCTGGCCTTCCAGATTACCAGTGAAAATGGAATTCTGTGTTAACACCTTAACCTGTGAGTGGAGTTTACAGAAACGGGTCCTGGTAGGTAATGTTGGAGGGAGAAGGCTTAAACTCAGATGGTACCTTTTCCCAGACTCAAGCTCAAAGTGCTTTCTCTGAACAAATAGTCTCTCTGAGGCGTGTGCTATCAGAGGGCTCTCCTGGCACCCCCCTAGCCATTCTTGCCAACCCCACACTTGTCATTAGGACCGTGGCCAGGATTCCTCCTCCCAAATGCAGTGTTTTGCTTCTGTGCAGTGGGAAGTTTTTTCCCCTCATGATCCTCTTCAGAAGTCAACTCTTCCTTTTCAAGTGTATTTTCCCAGTCTGAAAGAAATCTAAAATGCCTAAGTTACCGAAGAAGCATGAAAGAGACTCCTGCATTTGTTGTGTGTGTGTGCGCTCTGGGTTTGTTTCTCATCTTGGACTGTAACCTTCATGTAGGATGTGAATAGCCAGGAAGGATTAGCAAACACAAAATCAGTGAAAAGCGAAAAGTACGAATTTGTAGGAAAGCAAAGGTGATGAAGAGGCGATCCAGGTGGACTGTGCTAAAGAGAGGGGTAGGTGGATGAAGATTAAATCATTGGCCTGTAGGGTATAAATCCTTCAAACGCTGCAAAAGATACCTGTGACCTAGTCCTTGAATACTGTAAATGTGACCTTATTTGGAAGAAGAGACTCTGCCGTGTGATTAAGTCAAGGCTATTGAGTGGGGAAGATTATCCCAGATTATTTGTGTGGACACTAAATACAGTCACAAGTGTCCTTAAACGAGAGAAGCAGAGGGAGATCTAATTCACATATAGAGAAAGTGGAGAGAAGATAGAACTGAGGGATTTGTAGCTTGGAAAGCCAGGGCCAAGCACCAGACAACACTGCAACCAAGAGCAGAGGGGTCAGACTTTCCACTTGGACCCCAGAGGGAGCGGAGCCCTGCTACAGCCTTGATTCTGACCCAGTGATGCTGATTTCTGACTTCTGGCCTCCAGAACTTGGAGGGAAGAATTTCTGTTGTTTTAAGCCACCATGGTGGTTTTATAGCAGCCACAAGAAATGACTGTAGTGCTGCCTGGTGCTTTGTCCTAGAGTGCTGATCCAGAATCTCAGTCAAGTCTTAGTCTTGGATCTCACGGCAGCATCTCAAACATCAATATTGCTTTCCTTTTTCATCCTCCTCCGCCTCCTCTTCTTCTTCTTCTTCTTCTTCTTCTTTGGTGGTGCTGGGGATGGAAGATCCAGGGTCTCACACATTCCACGTGAGCACACCATCACTGAGCTACGAGGTCAGCCCTGTGTAATACCATGAATGCATTTCTACCATTTCTTCAGGCTGCCCAGAGTGGTCTAGCAGATCCCTGGGAGAGTGATGCAATCCCTGACAGAGGCTGGCCTTCCTGGTCTGCAGTGCTACTCCCTGTGGTTCCTATCCTGGCAGTGATCCAGGAACAAGGGCGTTTAGCTCATGTCTGCTTTGAGGCATGAATGGATGGTGTGGTCATTCACCCTGGATGCTGCGAAGGCCTCTGCTCCGGTTCTTATCTATGCCCCATGTTCTTCTTATCCCTAAGATAAGAAGAATTTCTAATGGGGAGAGTTTATCACACATAACACTGGCCCCATGAAGGGGTACTTGGGAGAAAAAGAAGGAAAGGAATCTTTGGGTGCATGAGATGCATCTGGGTTGTGCGAGGCCATGGAAGAACCATGTGAAAAGGTTAAATATTCTGCAATAGCATTTCCATAGGGATGGTCAATGAGGGCTCCTACTGCCCAGGAAAGACGGGAAGGTATCGCCTGAGGCCTGGCCAGACTGTGGCCAGGGAAGGGTGAGGATTAGCAGATGCAGGCTTTGGAGGAAGAAATAAAAGAGGCTGCAGGCCAAAGAGTTCCAAGGGAAGGAGGAGCAGAAAGGTGCAGGACAGGGGAGCGAAGAGGGTGGTGTAGCAGAGAGCAGGGTGCACACTGCAAGTGTGAGCAGTGGGCTGCAGGAGGCACACGCAGCACCATGCCCACCATAGCACGTTCCACAGAGAGAGGGCAATCATCCACAGCTGCTGAGGCTCAGATATCCATACAGTGGAATGCTATTTAGTAATCAAAAGAAAAGATGTGAGGGAAATTCAAACATTACTCAGTCAAAGAAGCCAGTGTGAGAAGGCTGCCTGCCGTGTGATCTCAACTCCAAGACCTTCTGGAGAAAGGAAAATCATGGGGACAGTAAATATACCAGTGGCTGCCAGGGTTCAGCAGCAAGGAAGGGTTACAGGTGGAGCACACAGGGACCTCAGCAGGGAACTGCGCTGTGTGCCACTGTGATGATGAACATGGGTCAACACATATTTATCCAAACCCACAGACCTCTCAACACCACAAGCCACGGAGCTGGCATGACAGTGAATCCAAGCACGCAGGCTGCAGCCAATGTACCATCTGAGCACCAGCTGTTAGCAATTAGGGAGACTGAGGCAGGCTGTGGGGAATGTCGGGAACTTCTGCTCAACCTGGCTGTAAACGTGGAGCAGCTCTAAAAGCTAAGTCTACTAATTAATCACAGAACAAAATATCAGGCAAAGAAGCCCAGCTATTTGAGGTGATGAGTATGTTCTAGAGGTGACCAGAGAGGGCTCCCCCACTTGGGGACTGTACTAGAAGCTACCGACCTGCACACTGGAAGTGGGTGAGGTCTGTCAATGCCGTCCCAAGAAAGCCACACAACACAGACTCCCCACTACAATAACCTTGGGACACATGGGAGGCGGGTGCATAGGATGAGAAGAGATTCTGAGGGAGCTTCTAGAAGGAGGGACTGCTGCCCTTTCCCAGGATGCTCAAGTTCTTACTGGGGAGGGCTAGGTCTGCAGGAAGAGGAGGGCTGAGGAGCTGCCAGCCCAGGGTGGCAGGCAGGAAGGCATGAGGGCCTGGAAACAAGTCAAGTTCTCCCAGGGGCAATGACCAAAGTAGCCATGGGAGCAGTTACAAACCCACATGTTAGAAATGGGGGCAACAGGCTCTCCAAGGGCTGACCTGAAAGGGCAGATGGAGGCAGCTGGAACGTGGCCACCTTGACCCACCATGGACATCCGAGCATGCTTGAGGAAGTGTCCTGAAGAGGCTCTCTCCTCAGACCCCAGGGCTCTCACCAGAGATGCAGTCCATGCTCACCTCGGGTTGGTGCTGGCTCCAGCCCCTATGGTCTTCCTGCTCCAGCCAGGAGACCACGTCGGGTTTGGAGGAAAGACAGGACTTGGCAGTCTGCTTGGAGATGAAGAACAGAGCCCTGAGCCAGCCCTCAGCCACCAACTATCAGCCACATGACTGCCCTGCAGACAGAAAGGGTGGCAATCCCTGGGACCTGCTTCTAGATTGTTCCAGCCCACCCAGAACACGTCCTGGGAGATCCAGAGCCCACCTTACCCAAGGAGGCCAGACCCTTACCCACGGTCTCCAGCATCACCCTATGGTACAGCACCCTCTGGGTCAGGTCCTGCCATGCCCACTCCTCCTGCATAAAGGTCATGGCCACGTCCTCAAAGCTCACAGTTGCCTGAAACCACACATGCCACTGCTCATGTGCTCCATAGAGGCTGGGCTAGGTCTGAACCTCGGTGTCCCCTAGATTCACAACACAATGGTGGGACATGGGGCCTCAGGAGGCAAGTAGGTCCTCACGACTGGGTTTAAGAGACATGAGAGTGCTGGTCTGTCCTCCACCAAGGGCCCTCACCAGACGGTGAACCTGCTGGGGCTTTGATCTCAGACACAGGAGCCTTGGGAACTCTGACAGAAATTTTTGTTGCTTATAGATTACTCAGTTTAAGGGGTATTTTTTGTGTGTTTTCTTTTGATACTGAGGATTAAACCCAGGAGTGCTTAACCACTAAGTCACACGCTTGTGTGTGTGTGTGTGTGTGTGTGTGTGTGTGTGAGTGTGTTTAAGAGAGGGGTGGGGAGTGAGAGAATCAATTTTATTTAGTTTTTCATTAGTTGTGTACATAATGCTAGGGTTCGAACCCAAGACCTTATGAATGCCAGGCAAGTATGATATGGCTAAGCCACCATTCCAGCCCCCATTTTATATTTTGAGACAAGGACTTAATAAATTGCTTAAGGCCTAAGTTGCGGAGGCTGGCCTCAGACTTGTGGTTCTTCTGCCTCAGCCTCCTGAACTGATAGTATTAGGCTCAGTCTGATGTGTTCTGTTATAGGAGCGCAGAGTAGACTACTCCTGGGAGCACTTTCGCTTCTCTCTGAAGCACTTCACCATCGCAGTCACGCTGATTTCCACACTAGAAATCCACCCCAGCTTCTCCACAGAATCACAGGGTTGATACCAGGCCACGCAGAATCTCCCTTGGAGGCTGGCACACGAAGCCATGGACAAGTCTGGCTGAGGTGGGCATTCAGAAAGCTGTGCTGGAATCTGAATTGCTGTAGTGGTTGAAGCCCTTGCTTCCAATACAACTCTATTTGGAGGTGGGCACATAGGGAGGAATCAAGGGAAATGAGGGTATGACATGGGGCCTGATCCTATGTGCCCTTGGAAACTGAAGAAATACGCAGGTACAGGGGAACAGGTGCAAAAATGTGCAACTCCACCAGGGATTCACCTCCACCTTGGCTCCTGATGTAGCCCTTCCACCAGTGACCCCAGCCCAAGTGGCTGCTGCTTCTGTTTTAAGACAGCCGCATCTCCCTTGAATGTGCATCAACCTTTCCTAAATAAACCTCTGTCTATGCCTCTGTCTGGCTCATGCTGAAACTCTTCTGTCATGCATGCCAAGAACCCTGCTAGTCTTGTGTTGAGGTCCCCTCTTTTTGGAGAGCTCCTTTGACCTTTCCCCAGAGACATCTCTTCACAGCTGACATTTTGAGGTTTCCTTTTCCTATAAATTCTGGGTCTTCAAGTACCTGGGGCAATAACCACGGCAACAGACTCTGTCCCAAGATAGCTGTTTATGCACTTTTTTTGCTCAAAAGCAAAGCTGCTATTTCTGTTTTTCTTGGAAAACTAGTTATTGTGAAACCTCTGTCGGGTGACCAATCAAAATGTTACAAAGAACTAATTGCTCTGTAACCTCCTAAGGGTATAAATAACAAAGGCTCCGCCCATGGGGGGTCCAGAGTGTTTTGGTAATAGCTGCCTGAACTTTGCTAGATAGCATAACAAATCCTTCTTAAAAGTTCCTTTGGTGTCCAGCCTTCCTTGTCCACCAACAAAGGGAGCACAGGGGAAAGAAAAAGTGGAGGAGCAGTTGGGAAGGTGGGGAGAGTGGGAGGAAGAGGAGCAGAGATGTAAGGAGAGAGGTGGAAAGGGAGAGGAAGTGAGGAAGGGGAGGAAGAGAGGTGGTAAGGGGAAGTGGGAGGGAGAGAGGGCAGGGAGGAGGAGAAGGAGTGGGCAGGAGGAGGGGCCCTGCGCATGCAGGAGGACTCCTGCTGGGCTGGGTCGAGTCCCAGGATGCCAGAGCCAACACTATGTGCTGACTGTGGGGTCGAAGGGCCCCACTCACCTGGGGTGGGACTGCCAGGGAGTGTACTGCCACATCTTCATACCTGAAGAAGCTGTCCTGAGGCAGGCAGAGGTCCTCAGAGGGCAGGGCTGGGGCAAAGGAACAAGCGAGGTTCAGTATCACCTCAGAACTGCCCCATGCCCACCCCAGCCTCAGGTGACATGAGTGCAGCTAACAGCTCAGGAGCTCCCCCTTGGGGTCTAAGAAGGGAGGTGGCTGGAACCTGGTGGGACCTGGGTTGCCCCAGGCTGATGAGGAGGGTCCAGACTTGTGCTGTGAGCTCCCTGGAAGCTTATAGCCAAAAGCCCACCATCAAGAGTCAGGCAAAGGAGTGCCTGTGTTTCCTGCCATGTCAGGATCCTAAACAAGGGGAGGTAGAGACAGGATTCAAGGGAGCTGCATGATTTTAAATAACACAGTGTACAAATGGACTGGCCTCAAAGGCAACACAGGACAGGGACAAGGAAAGTGCACAGGGCACCTCTCCCTGACACAGACAGCTGGATCTGGGGACATCATGTGGAGATCAGGGAGCAGGCCTACAATCCCTCAAGAACACGCCATTGGGCATGCTGCACACATTGCCCATCATGCTTACAGTCACATCACTGACCCACTGAGGCAGTGTGCACCACACCCTTCATACTGGATCCCCACTCACAGATGTGTGCCCAGGCCCATGTGCACATACGCACACCAATTCACAGCCCCACTCCGCAGCACATGCACCTGCAAGCTGCACACTGCACACTACCTTTGCATGCACTCTGAAGAGCACCCACCTGCATGCTGCACACCACTCTCCATGCACTCTGAAGAGCACCCACCTGCACGCTGCACACCACTCTCCATGCACTCTGAAGAGCACCCACCTGCACGCTGCACGCCATCTCTTTCCTCCCGGTCTCCTTGGGGACAACACTCTGGATAGCCATTGGCACATGAAGGACTGACAATACCTGTTCTACTGGACCTGAATTTTGTTGGCAACATGCTTTACACTCACAACGAACCTGAACCTGATGGTTTTGAAAAGTAAAAGCTCCCACCTGAGCTAGAGAAGTGTGTGTATGGAGCTCTTGGAAGCCCTCCAGGATCCTTGTCACTTCTAGCAGTAGACATGTGCCATTTGCATCCCCAGTTTGAATGCTGGCCACCGTCTCTATCCATATTCTTGAAAAAGCCCATCGCCCCAGACGGAGCCCTGAGCCATGCACTCTGCAGGCCTTGTTTTGCAGGCAGTCGTCACCTTACTCCTCGCACGCATGGAACACTTCTTCCACCAGTGTTATCTCCACTTTGCAGGGTTCCAGTCTGGGGCTTCCTGTTAGCTTCTGACCTCCCAGAGGCTGTTGGGGAACCATGACAACCAAGGCAAGCAAGAACATGGTGCCTGAGGCCAGGTGGGGCCTCACAGGGCCTAGGCACTTGCAGCTGCTGGATCCTGCGGGAACCTTGATAGCCTCAGAACTGTCGTATCTCCCAGGCAAAGCCTCTGAGACTCTGCTACTCCCCCACACATCTGGAGGCTGGGAGCTCCGTTGCCAAGCTCAATTCTGCAGGGATGCTCACCTTCCAGGCACCATCTTCATGGCAGGTCCCATTTTCAGGCAAACCAAGCTCCCGTCTTCCAAGACTAACTCGAAAAAGAAGAGAGTTGGACAGCACATTCAGTGCCGAAACAAGAAAGGATGCCTTAACAATGCAAGGACTGTATCTGACCTTGGCACCAGGGCCAGCAGGGACCAGGCACCAATGAACACGTGGGAAAGTGAAGGCAGCAATGGCTACAATTACTATCAAATAAACAAGAGCGGAGCAGGGCATCTATGCACACCATCCAGGAAGCTCAAAGTACATCATAAGCCAGCAAACCCTTCTGACCTGGCATGAGCAGTTACCTGGCACCCAACATCAGACTTACTTTATAGGAACAGATGGCCCCTGCCCGAAAGGCAAAGGTCCACTCACTCACAGCAAGGCAGGAAGGGCCACTGTAACTCCACAGCGCACTGTGGGTGTGCAGTGAAGGGCTGACTCAGCAGGCCTGGGTGTCTGGCCCTTGACCTGCCCCTAGCCTGGAGCCCTTAGGATACCCTGCCTGTTAAGATGGTTTGCTCACCTAAAGCCTGGACCACACCAGAAAGCTCATGCTGACATGCTGTTTATGGTGGGAGCCCTGGACCACGCTGTATCCGTGTAGGGAGCTGGAGCCAGTACAGGCATGTGGGTACAGAACACCTGTGACTGAGCCCCAGTAAAACCCTGGACGCTGTGGCTTGGCTCATTTCCCTCGTCTACTGCCACATGCCTGAGAGAATTGCATGGAGGGGAGAACTAGAAGTACATGCCTGGCTGCTCCTGGACTCCGTCATGTGCCCTTTTCCATGGCTGACCATAATCTGTCCCCTTATTGTAAAAATTGCAGCTTTGCTGAGATCTGAGCCCATCCAGGCACTCTGTGGACCTCCACAGGCTCGACGAGAGGCCAGGTCACAGGAGAACCACATCTTTAGGAATCTCCCAAAAACTTGCCATCTGCACAGTTGCGGTCCTCAACAAGGCTGTTTTTCCCTTGAGGGGCATCAGGCAACATTTGAAGACATTTATGCTTGTCAAAATCAGGAGAGGTCCACAGGACAGCCCCTACCAATACAGTGATCTGGCTCTGAACGGCAGCAGAGCTGAGGCTGACCACTTGACCTCTTTCAACTCACCTGTAAATCACTCAACTGCAAATGCCTGTGTAGCCACCTTTCAAACATCATATGTCTTTCCACACACTTGATCCCTGACCTGCCCAGCCACTGTTCTTGCTGGGGATGGGAGAGCAAATATGACTGGTTCCATCTTCCCCTTCCAGGAAGCCACAGAACCACTGTGGCCAGTACCACACCACACTTGGGAGCAACAGTGTCCCACTGACAACATGTTAAGTCTAAATTTTCCATAACTCCAGAAGTCCCTTCCAGATAAAATCAACTACAGGGAACTGCTTCCAACACTAGCTGAGCCTCCAAGAGATGTCTGTCAGTAAACTGGAGCATCTGTCTCAGTTCTTGACATAGCCACACTCCACCTCAAGGTATCCACACTGCTATTCCATCAAACATCTTCACCACAGGTTTAAATCCTCAGTCACCATTGCCATGCCAACTGGGGGCCAAGCAAATAAAGGCTTGGACAGAGGAGACATGGAAAACACCTGACAATGGTGGAGGTCACACACGGGTGCCACTGCACTCCCACACACTGAAAGACATGGAAAACAGGACGATTGTGCAGGTCACACACTGAGTGCCACTGTACTCCCACACACTGAAGAGACGTGGAAAACACAGGACGATTGTGCAGGTCACACACTGGGTGCCACTGCACTCCCACAACTGAAGAGATATGGAATACACATGGAGAAGGAGGAAGGCTGGTGTGAGTCGGGGCCTCTGAGGGAGCAGCAGGAAGGCTGGTGTGTGTTGGGAGGAGGAGCAGGACTGGTGTAAGTTGGGTCACTCAGGGTGGAGGAGGAGGGCTGGTGCGAGCCAGAGCCACCTAGGGAGGAGGACAGGGCTGGTGTGAGTCAGGCCACTCAGGAAGGAGAAGGAGGACTGGTGTTACCCAGGGAGGAACAGCAGGGCTGGTGTGAGCCAGGGCCACTTAGGGAGGAGGAGAAGGTCTGGTGTGAGCTGGCGCCACAGTGCTGCTCCCTCATGTGCTGAAAAGTATACTGCCAGGACAGGGCGCTTGCACTGTGAGTTAGCACCCTGTGCCTCCTGTCACAATTACCACGAAATGGTCATCTTAAAAGACCAGAAATTTGGGTTGGAGTGGTGGCTCAGTGGTTATAGCCCTTGCCTGCCATGTGAGAGGACGTGGGTTCGAACCCCAGCACCACATACACAATGAAGTGTCAGAGCAACTTAAGTCCAGTGAAAAACTAAGTTGATTCTCTCTTTCTCTCTCTCTCAAAAATAAGAGCTGAAACTTGCTGTTAGGGGTTTTGGAGCACAGAAGCCTTTCTTCTGAGAGCCTTGATGGTCTGTTCTGAGAAGTGGGTGGGCTGAGGCTAGGAAGCCAGCGGGAGGGCATCGTTTCCTTAGTTCATTGTTTTCCTTACATTACCAGGCGAGGGGTCCTGGACAGCTGGCTCACAGACGAGTGAACCGACACTGGAGAAGAAAGGAGGATGATGCACGTAGGTAAGGTGTGGCGAGGGCTGCAGCGTTGGGCAGGCAGCACTCAGCACTACAGCTGGGCTTTCCAGCCTCGCAGGTGGGGAGCCCTGGGTTCCATCCCCAGCCCCCAAGATCCCCACACCTAGATGTGATCATTTTTAGAATGTGGATCACGTAACACTTGAGAAAAAGGGACAGCCTCAGTGTCCAGTGGAAAGGTCAGGCCACCGTGGAACAGCCTCAAGCTTCACTGCAACCTTTGAATGAAGATTTTCTGTGAACAACAGGCATGAGGAATGCTGAAGAGTTTAAATTTTAATTTATTTCAAACTTACAGCACAGCCATACTTGGAGACACTGATTGCAGAGAAATGAAAACACACCAAAGTTCACAGCAGCTTTCCCCTGAAAGCAGACAAGAAGTGACCACCCCTGGGGTGAGTGGCTCAACGGTTTGTGCCGTGTCCACAGCCACCAAAGCAACTGACTCTGTGCATACACAGCAGCCTGACAGGGCTCAAGGAAAGGTCCAACTTGAAGAGTGGTCAAACAGGTAATCAAGCTTTCTCTTGCCAGATGTGGTGACAACTCCTGTAGTCCCAGCTTGGGAGGCTGGGACAGGAGGATGGTAAGTTCAAAGTCAGCTTCAGCAACTTAACAAAGCCCTAAGCAACTTAGTAAAACCCTATCTCAAAAAAATAAAAAAATAAAAAAGGGCTGGGGATGTGGCTCAAAGGTAAAGCACCTCTGGATTTGATCCCTGATACCAAAAACCAAACACCAAAAAATCCCCACTTTTTCTTGAATGGGTAGAAACAGCTATTCATGGATTGGAGGACTCAACATGGCAAAGGTGCCAATCTCTCCAAATTGGTCACAGATTTAACTACTTCCTATCACAATCCCAGCAAGGTTTTCTGAAGTCAAAGACAGTTTATTCTTTTTTTTTTTTTAAGAAAGAAGGACAGAGAGAGAGGGACAGACAGAGAGAATCACTCTTTATTGAGTTTTTCACATGGCTTTCGTTGCTCCGACACTTAGTTGTGTACATGGGTGCTGGGGTTTGAACTCGTGTACTTGTGCATGCCTGGCAAGCACCATAACCACCGAGCCACCGCTCCAGCCCCCAAGACAAGTTTATTCTAAAATATATGTGGAAAGGGAAAAGCCCCAGAGCAGCTAAACTGTTTTGGAAGAGATGAGTGAGTTGGAAAGAATTAACCCTAACTAAATAGCACAAAACTCAAGCCTCTGTGGTAGTAGCAGAGGGTCAAACATCTGGTCAATCAACAGCACAGGACCTGGAAACAGGCCAGTAAAAACATTCCAGCATATTTCTTTAAAAAGATGAAAAAGATCTGACTGTGGTGGTAAACACCTGTAATCCCAGTTGCTTAGGAGGCTGAGCCAGGAGGATCACAAGTTCAAAGCCAGCCTCAGGAAATGAGTGGGGTCCTAAGCAACTTAGAGAGACCCAGTCTCAACAAACAAACAAACAAAAAACTAGGCTAGGGATGCGGCTCAGTCGTTAGGCACCCCTAGGTTCAATCCCTGGTACAAAAAAAAAAAAAAAAAAAAAAAAAAGCGAAACAATGCAGCAGAGGAGAGACAGCTCTCCACAGACGCGTCAGAGAAGTTGGGTACCCACAGTGAGAATGAACCGCACCCACACCTGACACGAAGTTTAACTCAATGCACCATGGACTTACAGAAAACATTACTCATAAAAGTCAGGGGAAACACAGGAGATTTAGGACAAGGCAAGGAGTTCTTAGAGTTGAAACCAAAGCTTGAGACAGAACAGGAAATGGCAGAGTGGACCTCACCAAAATGAAAACACTTGCTCCAAGATGCCCACTTGAAGAGGATGGCAATAAGAGATAGAGACTGGCAGTAAATATTTGCAAGCCACATGCCCGGTAGGACTTACACACATGAGGGACTCTCAGAAGTCAACACTGAACTGCTCGGGAGCCTGGGACAGGAGGATCACAAGTTCATGGCTAGTCTGGGCAACTTGGTAAGACTCTGACTCATTTTTTTTTAGAAGAGTTGGGGACAGGGGCTGGAGTGGTGACTCAGCGGTTACAGCGCTTGCTTGGCATGTGCCAAACATGTGAGTTCAAATCACAGCACCATGTACACAATGAAGTCTCAGAGCAACAAAATCCACATGGAAAACTAAATAAAATTGATCTCTCTCTCTCGAAGAAGAAGAAGAAGAAGAAGAAGAGGAGGAGGAGTTGGAAACATAGTAGAGCACCCTGGGTTCAATCCCCCACACTGCAAAAAGGGGAAAAAAGTCAACATCAAATAAGTAATCCAATTAGAAAATGAACAACAAAAAAGAACAAGATTTTCACCAAAGATGCAGGTAAATATGCACCTGAAAAGATGCTGGTGGTTAGCAGTTCTCAGGGAAATAAATGATAATGAGGCCATGGTGAGATAGCATCAATTCTCACTGACACGGCAACAATGAAATGCTGGATGTGGAGAAGCTGGACTGTTCACAAATTGCTAGTGGGAGAGTCACACAGCACAGCCACCTGTGGTATGGAGAGGAGGTTGGCAGTTCCTTTTAAACTACAAATGGCCTAATCCTACCACCCAACAACTGTACTCTTTTTTTTTATTAGATGGATATAGAGATACAATTGAGGGGGAAACATTATCAAACATTCAAGAACCATTGTATATATACTTAGTTATCCAGGGCTAATGCCATATCATGGATGCCCAGCTTGGGTTCCCCCTGTTGCTGTTTCCCCAGAAGAACTCTTGAGTTAAATGGATATCTTGTGGAGGACAGCGATCTCCTTCTGAGATTCCCACCCTCCAGTCTCCTAGGAGTTCTTCCTACACCCTCCACCCAGACCCCCTCCCTACGCCTCCAAGTATCCTAGGGAGTCATCTCCCTGTTGCGTTGAGAATCATACAATTTGAAGTTACCAACAACTGTACTCTTGAGCACTTATACAGACAGTTTGTGACGATTTATATTCACATGAAACTTGTCCACAAATGTCTGCAGTAGCAAGCTCTAAGGTCCCAAACAGGAAGCTACCTGCTATGGTTTGGATACGAGGTGCCCCCCAGAAGCTCCTGTTAATGCAGGAATGATCTGAGGTGGGACGATTAGGAGAGCTACAGCCTAATCAGTGGATCAATCCACTGGACAGAATAACTCAAACAGATCACTGGGTGGTAAGGTAGACAGGTGGAGGCTGGCTGGAGGAGGCAGATCACAGGCAATATGTCTTTGGGGCCATATTTTTCTCTACTACCACAAAGGAACAAGCTTTCATCTTTCACAGCCTTCCACTATGCTGTTGTGCCTCACTATGAACCCAAAGCACTGGAGATGGCCAACCATGGACAGAATGTCTAAATACATGGGCCCCAAGAAGCTTTCCTCTGTTAAGTTTTCCTTGTTGGATATATCAGTCAGAGACCACAAAGTGGACTAACACAGTCCCCAAGTGTCTCCTGATGGGCCAATGGGTGAATAGGCAAGGACTGCTCCAGACCACAGAGTCCCACCCAGCAACCAGAAGAGAAGGAACTCACACACACAGTGACTGGATGGACCTGAGTAATTGTGCTGAGTGAAAAGGTCAACCTCAAAAGGCTAAATGTGACGGAAACAGGGAACAACAGATGTTGGCAAACATGGGACAGCTCACATGGTGCACTGCGGCATGGTTCCGTGCCCTGCCTATGGTAGCAGCTACACAAAGCAGCCCAAGACAGATAAAGAACCTGACAGACAGGTTGGGTTTCACTAGAGGGTGAATGCAAAATTGGCCATAACCAAACAGGTTCAGTGGAGCGTACCAGTAATGATTTCCTGCCTTCGGTACTGTGGGCAGGATGCTGGGTGAAGGAATGTCCCTGTAAGTTTCCCCAACTTCCTGTCAATCTGCAATTGCTTCAAAATGAAAAGTTAAAACAATGTGATGAAGTATATGATTGCTTTAGTGAGACATTCTCCACATGAGTGGTTGCCAGGGACAGGGACTGGGTGTGGATGAGGCAGGGCGAGGTCTTGAGGTGAGGGGCCAGTTCTGCATGCACTCAAGGGACAGAGCTACAGAGACTCACAAGCATATGCACAAGAAGAGGCTAAAGGCTGTGAACTCAGAGTGAGGTGTGGGATCTAGACCCAGCCGGAGCCAATGCCTGTACCCTGCCTGGGAAAATTGCCTCTTTGGAGAAGCTGAGTGAAGGACACATAAGACACCACACTATTCTGCAACTTCCTGTTATGTACAGTCATTTCAAGATAGTCTTAAAAATCACACAAATGCAAAAGGTTTTAGTTGATCAACAAAAATGGTAAACATTTAGCATACTCACTGTGGAAGAGCCAAGTCGAGGAGACTAACATACACACTACTACGCACCATGTTTCTGTGGTGAGAATACTTAAAATCTACTCCCTCAACAATCTGCAAGACCAGAACATATTTCTATCAACCACAACCACCATGTTGTATAAGCCACATAAATTTTAGGTTCACTGCACAAAAAGTACAGATATGGGCTGCTGAAAGTAAGCACGGTCTCTGACCCCCATCTCAGCAGCCGCTGTTACCATTGCATGTATACGCAATCTTCCTACAACACACGTCCACTGGCCTTTAACGTGTGTCTACAGACATGCGATCATGATGCAACCGCCTAAAACTTAGCATCACAAATCACCCCAGTGCCAACAACAGTTATCACTGTAGTCAATTGCTGTATGTGAAGAGGGCACTGCAATCTACTAACACAGCCTCATTTTCAAGAACTCAACATTTCTGAATACTTGGGCCATAGAAAAATTCCACTGCCACATCATTGAACTTGGGTGTTTCCAGGTACACAGTTAGGTTTGCAGTCTCAGGCTCGAGAGGAACCTGGGCCACCAACACAGACGTTTAGGTCCCAGAGACTCAACAGAGTTCAAAGAGAAACAATGAGATGAAGCACAGAACCCAGGACCAAGGGCCTCAGACTTGGGTCAGATAAAGTAGCAGCTTCTGCAAACAGAAGAAAGTCCATATCAATCTTTTTAATTTTCCCTGGGCAGAGTAAATCAGAGTATGGATGGTGTGTAGATAAATGGATGGTATGTAGATAAATAATTATGTATACAGTCCAGCCTTGTACTAAATAATGTACTAAACTCTGCTTCATCCTCTTGATCTGTCAAGTTCTATGTGCTAAAGTTTCAGTGTCCCTTATAATTTCTTCAAGTTACTAAGTTTTCGCTTTGTGTTTTTGCCACGCTTTCTGATCTATAAACATTCAAGTGCTAAATCTTCCAGTAGCCCCAGTTTTCCTCACTGAAGTTGCCTTCTTGCCATACCTCAGCTGAGGTCCCTGAGTACCTGACTCTCCTGCCCCAACTCCTTCCCTGCTTTCACTGACAGCTGAGCTTGGCTCACCACCCCCTTCACAACCTCCTGTAAATGCAGTAGCCATAGCCTTTAATCTATAACTCAACCTAAAATGTCTTTCAAAACAGTTAAACCCATCACACTTACTGTGAAAACTGGTTTTATTCCTATTAAATTTTCCATTCGTTTAGTTTTTTCTTCTCTACTTGTCCATAGGAACTGAATTCCTTTAAATGTGCTTTTCCCTTTGACAATTTAGAAGCTGTACCACACATTCCCACTCCATGACTAGTAACCTTCAGGCTTCTTTTCTTTCAGTACTGGAGGCTGAACCCAGGTTGGGTCTACCACCAAGCTACAACTTCAGCACTTTTTATTTTTATTTTGAGACAGGGCCTGAGTTGCTGAGGGTCTCACAAAGTTACCAAGCCCAGGCTTGAGCTTGTGATCCTCCTGCCTCAGCCTCCTGAGTCACTGGTTACAGGCATGTGCCTCAGGTAGGCTTCATGTTTTAAATACATACCTGCATTTCTCTAGATGCAACACAAAAAAAATAAGTATGCCTCACCCACCCACTTGCTCGGAGATAAGGAAGTAAGTCCTGTTTAACTTCTGTCTTGTCCTCACAAATTTTAAGTTCCACTGAAATGGTCTGGAAGGTGAATCCAACACTGTGGTACTGGCGCTTCCTACGGCTTGTTTGCTCTAACTAATCACTGCACGTTTTGTACCTTAGAACAACCTCGACCCATTCTTCTACAGTTCTAGAGGTCAGAAGGCCAACCCTGGCCTCACTGGCACACACCTCGGGGCAGGAAGGATGGTGCTCCAGGGCAGTCTCCAGTCTGGAGGATGCTCATACTCCACTGTGGCCAGCAACCACCGTCTCCCACTCCCATTGGTTTCCGTCACCTGACTCTTGCCTCCCTCTCATCAGGACCTTGTGATGGCTCTGGGCTCAGCTGCATCATGTGGGACAATCTTTCCACCTTGAGATCCTTTTGTTCTGTAACCTAATATACTGAAGAGTTTCAAAGATGAGGATGTGGATAGGGTTTTTTGTCTGCTTGCTTGCTTTGTGGAACTAGGGACTGAACCCAGGGGACTGAACCCAGGGGTGCTCTACCACTAAGCTACATCCCCAGCCTTTTTCACTTTGAGATCAGGTCTAAATGGCCCAGGCTGAACTTGTGGTCCTCCTGCCTCAGCTTCCCAAGTCTCTGCGGTTACAAACCTGCACCACCATGCCTGGTGGACAGGTTTGAGGGCCACTATTCTGCCCACTAAAAACGTTAAATTTTACTTTTCCTACAGAATTGCTGTTCTGCTTTAAAAATCCTTTCCTAAGGCTGCTTAAAACAAACAAAAATATTAGGTAACAGTTACTACCATTTGCGTTAACAATTTAGAATTTAAAAATGACTTAACAGCTTTATTTCTTGGTGTTGGGGTTGTAGCTGAGTGCCAGAGCACTTACCTAGCATGTGTGAGACACTGGGTTCGATCCTTAGCACCACATAAAAAATTAAATAAGTAAAATAAAGGAATTTTGCGGCCTGGAGAGGAGGCTCAGTGGTAGAGCTGTGACAGTTTACAATTCAGCAAACGATAAGTCATTGATCATGAGTAACTTGTTTATAGTTTTTTAGTCTGAGTAACACTATATCTTTTTCAGATATCCTGCACCTCTAAGAGTCTACGTCCTTGACCTAATCATAAACTCAAGTTGTATAACGTCTTTATCTCTCTGCTCTCCAGATGTCCTATACTCTTTACCCAAGTATGAACTCCTATTTTTGAACAATACTGTCATCTTCACATGGGAGTTAGACCACAGGCATTCCTGTTTGTTCTAAGTTCTCAGGCGTTCCTGAGAGTTTTCATGCCATGACTATGACTTTATCCTCATACATCAACTCTTCAGTGAACTTGCTCTTATTCCGTCATATATATTATCCTACAATTTGTCTATCTCTCTCACTGTCCTTCTCTCCAAAAATAAATAAATAAATAAATAAATGTGATGGACTAATTAATCTGTTGGAAGAAATTTCAGGAAAGCACACATATAATCCGTGATGTGGATACTGCTGAAAGATTTTAGCCAAGTTTATTGTGGGAATTGGGAGGGAAAAAAAACAGAGTGAAAGGATTTTAAAAACTTGCCATTGTCCCAGAAAAGGCAAGTAAAGTGGGACAAAGAAAGATGTGACTGTTAAACGAGATTACAGCCAGTGAAGAGATAGTAAGTGGGCTGGAGTGGTAGCTAAGTGGTAGAATGTTTGTGTGGCACGTGGGAGGACCAGGGTTTGAACCCCAGCACCACATATACAACTACATGTTGAAAAAACAAAAACTAGATGAAAAAAATAAAGGAAATTGACTCTTCCCCTCTCTCTCTTTTTAAGAGAGGGAGAGAGAGAGAGAGAGAGAGAGAGAATGAATTTTATCTAGTTTTTCATGTGCCTTTCGTTGCTCCAACACTTTGTTGTGTACATGGTGCTGGTGTTTGAACCCGTGTAATTGTGCATGCCAGGCAAGAGCCACAACTGTTGAGCTACCGCTCCAGCCCCCCACCCCCTCTTAAAAAAAGGAGAGATGGTAAATATTTGCACAGAAACAATAGGAAAGATGGCTTGAAGGAATCTCAAGAATTTGCAAGACCACATCTACTGCAGACCCAAGGGTGTAGAAGGAAAAATTCCTTTCTGAGGAAGTCTTGAGTGCATCCTGCTTGCATGGGGGAGGGGGTTAGGAAATTCTTTTTCTGTGCTCTGCCATGCAAGTACTTCACACTGCTGTAGCTGTGATTTCAAGGGTGCAACATTGCACAAGATGGTATCAGACCTTGGCATTACACATTTGTTTCTGATTCTGCATGGAGGTAGTGGGTCATGGAGGCTTCCTCAGAGATTTCAAAGGAACATCTGAGAGGACAGGAGTTAATATTCCTGTGGGGAGACCCTCAGAGGGCCAAGCATGATGGTGTGAATTTGAAGCCAAAGCTGGAATGGAGGCTCCCAGGAATTCAGAGATCCCAGTCACATGGACTGTTTTGCCAAGAAAACCTGAAGCCTATGGCCATACTAAAAAAGAGCCCATGCTCGGCAAGCACCAAGGGCAAAGAAGTGGGGCCTAAGCCCTTCAGAGAACATGTTCCACCCCCCATGCCCCGGTGTCCTGGATGTGTTCTGGATGAGGCTTTATAGCCATGACAAAACAGAGTCCATTTTACACTGGGACTCCATGTTGCAAAGGGACTGCTTCTCCCACTGCCCTCTGCCCACCAGCTGGTGAAATAAAGCTCTACTCTCCTGCTCTGACTCGGTGGTTTATTGCAGTCTCGCCCATAACAGATGCTGTATGTGGAGTTAAGGGACCTGTTTACCTGTCTGAGTTTGGCTTCTTTTGGTCCCATTCCTTCTCTCTCTGACCCTATTACTCCTTTTAGGAAGGGGACTGTTTACTCTGTGACACTGTATACTAAGTATATGTAACTTGCTTTTAATTGTTATAGGGGCTCACAGTCAAGAGTTTGACTTAAGTCTCAGAGGAGACTTTGGGGCAGTGGTGGAACTTTTGAGACTATGGGACTTGGGCTAGAGCAGTTGCTCAGTGGTTTGAGCACTTGCCTGGCATATGTAAGGACCCAGGTTTGAATCCCAGCATCACATACACAACAGAGTGCTGGAGCAACAAAGGCCAGATGAAAAACATAAAATTGATTCTCACTCTTTCTCTCTCACTCTCTTAAAACAACAACAAAAACAGCAACAAAACACTATGGGACCCTTGGAGATAAACTAAAAGCATCTTGCACTGTGAGGTGGACATGAGCTTTTGGGGAACAGGGGCAGAATGTTATCGTTTGGATATAAGGTGTCTGCCAAATGCTCGTGTGTTAATGCAGGAATATTCGGAGGTGAAATGATTGCATTATAGGCACTGTAACCTAGTAAGATCAGCCTAGTTTGAAAGACTAACTGGGTGGCAGGCAGGTAGGGTATGGCTGGAGGTAGGTCAGTGAGGGTGTACCCTAGAAGGGTTCATGAACTTCCCTGGGGCACTTCCCCTCTCTCTGCTTCCTGACCCTGTTGTGAGCTGGGCAGCTTTCCTTCACTGGAAGCCATCATGATGTTCTGCCTCACCTTGGGCAAAGAGTAATGGAGTCAACCTTCTATGGAGTGTGACCTCTAAAACCATGAGCCCCAAATAAACTTTTACCTCCTCTAAGCTGTTCCTGTCAGGTGTTTTGATCACAGTGACATAGTATGACTTTGACATTCAAAGAAGTGAGAAATCTGGCTGAAGGATTTTTTACCATGGTGATATCCAAAAGGGTTCTTTCAGTGTGAACTGTGCTGCCTAATACATGAGGGGCCTAGAGATTTTCCACGTTGAGGACACACATGCCATTTCTCTGCAGTATGAATTCTCTGATGAGCAGCAAAGTGAGAACTCCCATATGAGCCTTTCTCATGCTGGTGGCACTCGTAAGTTTCTGTCCAGTATTTTTGTTGTGAAATAAATTCTCAGCCTTGATAGAAACATTTCTATACCAATGGCAATCGTAAGTTTTCTTTCAGTTATACTCTTTGACGCACATTAAAATCAAGGATGTGACTGAGAGATGCCTCAGTTAACAATGTAGTCCCCCCCGCCCCCGCTGGTGTTTACAGATGCCTAATTTGCTGAGAACTCTTTCACCTTCGTGACATTCGTGAAGTCTCTCCACTGCTCCAGCAGAGCTCCTGCTGAGAACAAGGCAAAGGCTGCGAACATTTCTCTCTCTTGTTATAATCGCGTGCAATCTTTTCAACAGGTGTTGCGGGGCACTCGTTTAGGTATACATAATCGTCAGACTTCTACATTGACTATAGTCAAGTTTTTTCTCATCTATGGATCTTCTAATTTTTCTTGGCAGGGGGTTAGGGATTGAACCCAGGGGCGCTTAACCACTGAGTCACATCCCCAGCCCTTTTTCATTTTGAGACAAGGTCTTGCTAAGTTGCTGAGACTGACTTTGAATTTATGATCCTCCTTCCTCAGCCTCTTGCCATTGGGATTACAGTCAGGTGCCACCAAGTCCAGCATTCTTCTGATTCTTAAAGGGTGATCATGTCAGAAAGAATCTTTGTTTCCTGATGTTATATTTTCTGTTGGTGGAAGAAGGTGAAAACTGTGGAAATTTGTGCACACTCACTTTTGCATATTTTTCACTTCCATCATTTAACATTTGTTGAAAACAGACTTCTCTGTGAGCCAGGATTATGTAAATATTCTGAAGCATGAATCATCTGGAGTGGGGAAAATTGGAAATTGGGTAAGAACAAAAATCAACTACATTGGGTGCAAGGTGCTGTGTGGCCTTGTATAGTCTGCTGGGACAGATGACCACCTTTATACTTACATATAGTGAGGTCCACTGTGACCTCATCATGTGCATGTGCACCAAGGGCACATGTGTGTGTGATATGTATCTGCATGTAGCTTGCTCCAGTGCATTCCCCAGTACTTCCCTTCTCCTTCTTCTGCTCTTCATATTGGTACATTATAACTTTAGCTAAAGTGGAATTCAGTGTGATACATGCATATAGCATGATTTTATTCAAGTTTCCCCTTTCCCTCATTTTCTCTCTCCTTGACTCGCCCTCTGTTCTACTGATCTATTTTGTCAGGTCCTCTTTCTTTCCTCTCTCCAGCTTCTGCATGAGTAAACATTTGATTTTTGACTTATTTACCATGATGCTCTTCAGTTCCATTTACTTGTAAATGACATAATTTCCTTCTTCTGATTAGAATAATTTTCTGATTAGAATATTTTTTTAAATATACATTTTCTTTATCCACTCATCTGTTGACAGGCACCTACCTACGCTAGCTCCATAACTTAGCTATTGTGAATTTCATTGCTATTAACATCAGAGTGCATGTACTGCTATGGTATGCTGATTTCAGTTCTTTCGGATAAATACAAAAGGTGGAATAACTGGGTCATACGGTAGTTCAATTCTTAGTCTATTGCAGAATTATTGCAGAATTTCCACATTGCTTTCCAATGTGGCTGTGGCAATTTGCAGTTCTACCAATAATGTGTTCCTTTCTCCCCACATCTTTAAATGCATTTACTAAAATACAAAAAAATACATAAATATATATATATATACATATATATATACATATATATATATGTATATATATATTAGGAGAGAATCAATTCTGGAGGGGGCAGGGTATGGCTGGAGGAGGTGGGAACCTAGGGATGTACCTTTGGGGCATATATTTGGTCACTGTGGAATGGATCTGCTTCCCGGTGCCATGTCCACAGCTGGTTTCCTCCTCCATGCTCTTCCACCATGATACTCTTCCTCCCTTTTAGTCCTGAGGAATGGACTCGACGGTCTATCGGCAAGACCTCTGAAACCGTAAGCCCCCAAGTAAACTTTTCCTTTTCTTGTTAGATCTTTTGGTCACAGCAGTGCAAACGCTGACTGAAACAGTAACATTATTCTCTAGTTCTGGTTTCAGATGTCCAGACTATGGTGGTGGAATCACTCTGGGATGGAGGTAAGGAGGAACATCAGGAGGAAAAGGTGAGGACAAGGAATGCTGCTCAACCATGATGGCCAGGAAGCAGAGCCCTCTTTTCTTTGGTACCAGGGATTGAACCCAGTGGCACTTAACCACTGAGCCACAACCCAGCCCTTTAAAAATTTTCTATTTGAGACAGTGTGTTGCTAAATTGCTTAGGACCCTACTATGTTGCTGAGGCTGGCTTTGACCCTGTGATCCTCATGCCTCAGCCTCTGGAGTCACTGGGATTACATTTCCACCACATCTGACTCTCATTTTGTTTTAATGCACCTTTCAGGAATCAAATCATTAACATAAAGACAATTAAATAGGAAGGAAACAAATTCTACACAGAAATATAGTTTATTTGTCCACATTCTCTTAGTCTTTGTCCATACACAAATAGTTTATCACAGAAATAATTATCAGTGCATAGATTATAGCTTCTTAAATTTATAAGCATTTTCGGATATCATGAGTTTACTTTTTTTCTTTTTGATACTGGGATTGAACTCAGAGGTGCTCTACTGCCAAGCTACATCTTGGCCCATTTTTTTTTTTTTTAACTTTTGAGATGGGATCTTGCTAAGCTGCTGAGGCTGGCCTTAAAATTTACCATCCTCCTGCCTAAACCTCCCATCTCGCTAGGATTACAAACGTGCACCACAGCACCTAGCTAGTATTCCTTTCAATAACCAGATGAATAAGCAAATAAGTTAAGAAATTAAACTTTTCCCCTGTAACTTGTACATTCATTAACCACTCCCCAACAGTTTCCTTATTTACTCATCATTCTGGGCAGGCATCTCTGTGTCCATCCACAGGAGGCAGGAATGTCCTTGCTCTATGCTCCCCTCAGCCCCCTGCCGGCTTCATCACAGGGTCAAGTTGAAGAGGTGAGGCTTCTTTCACAGGCACGGGGGCTAGGAGACGGGCTGCTTCTTCTTGTACTTCTTCCCACTGTGTGTTTTCTGATGCCCAATGAGGTGGGAGCTCTGGGTGAAGGCCTTCCCACATTTCTTGCACACGTATGGGCGCTCCCCAGTGTGAGTCCTCTGGTGTCTGATGAGGTGGGAACTCTGGCGGAAGGCCTTCCCGCAGTCCTTACACATATAGGGTTTGGCACCCGTATGAGTCCTCTGATGCTGGGAGATGGCGGAGCGGTCATTGAAGGTTCTGCCGCACTCTCTGCACTCAAAGGGCCTCTCCCCACTGTGCACTCTCTGATGCTGCGTGAGGGAGGAGCTCTGCACAAAGCCCTTACCACAGTCCTGGCACACATAGGGCCTCTCTCCTGTGTGGATTTTCTTATGTACAGAAAAGTATCTCGGGTTCCGGAACATCTTACCACATTCACTGCATCGGCAAACTTGGCTCCCTTTGTGAATTCTTATAAATGTGATCTGCTGAGCTCGGCGGCCCATGACTTTTGCATAGCCACCACTCTCCCTGGCTCTCCCCCTCTCACAGCTCCTCTGATGACTTCTTGCGGGAGAACTGTATGTCATGTAGCTGCTGCCTTCCCTGGCTCTCCCCCTTTCACAGCCCTTTTGATGAATTCTCACAGAAGCCTGCATCACACTTTTAATCCGAGAGCCATGTTTGCGCAAATGCTTTCTAGGAGGGACCTTGTGGGGCGAACCCTGGCTTGTTTCGAGACCAGTGTCTGCCTGGGATCTGGTGCCTTCACGGAGCTGGGTCTGAGGGAGATCTTTCTCCTGGGTGGGCTCCACTTGTCTTGACACTGCATCTAGGGCTTTGGGGACCCCACCCTGCAAAACACCTTCTGAGGTGAAGTTATTGCCATCCCCTGAGAATTCTTTCATTTTTGGGTCAGAAGCTGGTTTTTCTGCAGCAATGTCAGGACCTGGAGTAAACTCTTTGCTTTGTGGTGTACTCTCCCATCCTGAAAGAAACCAAAAGTTGTAGACACCGCAATGAGCAAGTGCCAGGAGGGGTCCGACAAGATAACATAGACTTCCAAGGTTAGGGGCTTTTCTCCCAAAGCAACCATTAAGCCTGGGAAGTGAGTCTGAAGAGCTGGGCAGCAGCAGAAGGGAACAAGCAACTTGGTGTCCACAAGCTGGCTAGGACAGGGAGCCCTGTCAACACCAGCTCCTGAGCTTGCTCTCTCACTTCCTCAGGGCAGGTAGTGAATCAGATGCCACGCTGCTCTGCTGCTGCCCATCCAAATTCCCACCCCTTCAGGTCCATAGCTCCAGCAAAAGGTACTGGACAGAGAGAGCAACCCTTCAGGCAAAGGCCCATGCTTGTGCAGTGTGCAGGGAAGCAGAGGGCACTGACTCAGGACCCCTGTGGCATTGCAAAGGCAGGCACAGTCTCACCCACTGAGACCAGGTTCCCGAAGGTCTCCAGCATCACGTCATGGTACTCTGTCCTCTGTGTCGGGCCCAGCAGTCCCCACTCCTCCCGAGTGAAGTCCACAGCCACATCCTGGAAGGTCACGGGCTCCTGTAATGTTATGCATGCATGTACCTAGGAGGCCTGGGGTCTGTCAGTGCAACAGCATCGCTAGGGATCCTTCTGCTTTGGTGGTAGGGTCAGACACACTGCCCCAGGCCCACGAGAGATCCCTCCTCACAAACTAGCTGAGAGCCCTGGTGAGGCAGAACCATCAGCAAACCCACACTATCACACTCACTGTGAAACAGGCCTTCCCCAGCCTAACCCCGCCTCTGTGGGCAGTCCCAACTGGTGCAGCATCCGCCCAGGCCCTGCCATGTCAGGACTCCAAGAGGAGGAGGCCTCCCCATCCCTGACTTTGCCTGGATCTGGAAGGCATTCTGCCCAGGTAGAGCAGAGTGTGCATGGGAAGGATTGGGAAGAAGCAGGCTAAGTGGTGACAGATTCTTTCCACACCTGGACGCAGCCTTGCCTGAAGCCTGCACAGATGACTCATTGTATGAGAGGCGGTAAGTTCACTCATGCTTGAGCCAGCAGAGAACCATCACCCCAATGGCTGGCAAGGCAGTGCCACTTCATGCACAGCCCATGTATTCTGAAACAAATCCCAGACTCTACTGTTCCGCTCCTAACCCCCTCCCCTAAGTGTGCAAGTGTGTGTTCCAGGAGGATGAGGGCTACCCAGTTCCAACCAGGACCCAGTGTGGCCCCACACCTGTCTGAGGCTGCTCTGCCTCTCCGGGTGAGCAGCCTTGATCACTTCCCTCTTGCCTTGTGCTTTCTCCACACCCTGGCCACGGTGCCTTCCAAGGCTGGGTCCCTTCAGAGCCCAGCACACTCCCACCAGGTCAGGAGCTCAGAATGGCCCAGCCTTGGAAGGTCTCTGAAGGCCTGGGGTGGTGGCAACTCCTTACCAGTGGGACCACCTTGGAGGGATGCTGGGATGCAAGGAATGTGTGAGGACCCACTCACCTCATTCAGCACCGCCTCTGGACTGATGGCCGTGTCTTCCTGGTCCTTCTCCTGTTGAGCAGTGACCTCTGGACAGCAGGCAGGTTCCTGAGCAGGCAGTGCTGGGGGAGATACCAACAAGGAGGAGTTGGAGTGGGTGATCCTCATTCCAAGGACAGTATCCTTGCAGTCCCCAGGCTGCTACATGCCCACATGCTCCTATTGACCCAGTGGGTCTCCTCCTGCCTCACTTTCCAGAAAACAACCCCCACACCTGGATAGGCCCAGATGTGTCACCTGCATCCACTACTGAGACGCTGTCTCGGTCCCACCTCCTTCTGGGA
The DNA here is from genome assembly GCA_004027875.1 of Aplodontia rufa. Classification (NCBI taxonomy): domain Eukaryota; kingdom Metazoa; phylum Chordata; class Mammalia; order Rodentia; family Aplodontiidae; genus Aplodontia; species Aplodontia rufa. Next base: position 39,613 of record PVKS010016962.1, read on the forward strand.
CCTAGCTTCTCCTTTGAGGCAGTGGGCCTCTGTCCTGCTTGTATGGACTCCTACCCCTACCGTTCCTTCCTCTTGTTGCTGCCTGGAAAGTAGCTCTTCCCCAGCAACAGGCTATGCCCCATGCTGACCCACCAGACTTCTTCCTGCTTGCAGTGAATGGATCTGGGATGAACACGGAGCCCACAGCTAGCTAATCAGAACCAATGGAGGACAGCAGATGTAGGACTTGGGAGAGAGTCAGTCTAGAGGACACTATTGGAGCTCCTTAGTGTAGCTGTGCCTGAAGCCAGACCACCCAGGAACTTTTTTTATTTTTTTTTAATAAAGAGAGAAGGGGAGAGAGAGAGGGGTGGGGGAATATCAATTTTTATTGAGTTTTTCACATGGCTTTCATTGCTCTGACACTTAGTTGTGTACATGGATGCTGGGGTTTGAACCTGTGTACTCACACATGCTGGGCCAGTGCTGTAAACGCCAAGCCACCGCTCCAACCCCACCCAGGAACTTATAAAATAAACTTTCAAAATAAACTTTCCTCCATGGAGCCACTCTGCGTAAGGCTTCGTAACTGTCACATCCAAGAGTACCAACCAACAATGACTGAGTGCAAGGATCTCAGGGTTCTTTCAAGGCCTGAGATACTGCCTTCATCCATCCTTGAGGTGTTCCACAGGGTGAACTCACAGTCTTTATCTCAGGAGCTCTGTAACTGCCAGGCTGGCACCTGTATTAGTCACCTACTGCTGCTATACCTGACTGCCATCAACTTTGTGGCTCAAATTAACACTAATCTGTTATCTTAAGACTAGTATTGGAGGGTCTGGAACACATCTCACTGAACTAAAACTGAGGTGAGCCTCCAAGGGAGAATCTACCCCTTGCCTCTCCAGCTTCTGCACACCACCCAACATTCTTGGCTCCTGGCCCTTCCTTTGTTGCCCTGATGGGGTCACGACCATTTCTCCCGACCCTGATGCTTCTGCCTTCCTCTTCTGAAGACCCTGTATTTCACTCACCAGAGCAGTCCAGGATGATCTCCCCTCAGGATCCTAAATCACACCTGCAAAGTCCCTTTTGCTATGAGGCGCTACGTTCTCAGGGCCTGAGACATCTCTGGGGACAAGTACCTGCTAACCCCATAGTACTCAGTGTGTTGCATGGGAACCAACACCATCACCTGCCTCACACGCCCTCCTACGCCAGCTTCTTCAGGAACTTGTTCTCTGAGACCGTTGCCATTCACACACCAGGTTCCTCCTCCATCCTCAAACACAAATGTCAACCAATTAATCCCTGGTCAGAAATATCTGCTGGGAGCCAACCAATGTGGAAAAGGGAGGCCAGCAATGAAAAAGTAGTTCTGCTCCTGAAGCCCAAGTCTGGCAAACAGCTGAGTCACAAGGTCTCACTCCCAATATGTCCCACACCCACCCAGCACCACTCTACCCAAGTCACCATGCTCCCCAGTGAGCACAGCAAGGGATCTGGGGAGTCCTTGTCCTCCACCCATCATCCCTGCACACTGCAGCCCAAGGACTTGCCAAAGCTCAAATCCCAGGGGTCCACCACTCCTATACCCAGGGACTGATTCTTAGTGCTCTGGCACAAGCTCAGGACAACACCCAACTTCCTACAGGAAGCCAGATGTGGTGATGCATGCCTGTATGTCCAGATGCTTCAGAGGACTGAGGCAGGAGGATCACAAGTTTGAGGTCAGCCTTAGCAATTTAGTGAGACCCTGACTCAAAATGAAACAGACAATCCCCACAGGCCCTCAGGGCATGCCAGCTCACCCTCTGTTCCCTCCCACCACCAACCTAGCAAATCTCTGGTGTTTGCATGCCCCACTGGGATCACATCCACCTTGCCCGGTTCACCTGGCCGGGTTCCAGTCTGTGCCTGGTGTCAGCTAAGAAATGCAGTTTCTGTGCGTCCTGTCTGCACCTCAGCATTGTCCTGTGCATGTTCACTTGTCACCTCCCCATCTCCCCTGCTTGACCACAGGCTCAGCAAGTGTGAGAAGCTGCTGGCCGGGATCCCAAAGCAATGACAGAGAGCACTGCATCTTCCAAGCCACGTGTGGAAGGATTGCTCCAGAAGGCGTACTGGGGCACCAGATACCTTGGTGCATGGCACAGGAACCTCCCTTTGACCCCTCCCAGACGGCCCAGAGCTCTTCCTCTTGGGTTGTCACCTGACCCTTCCATGCACTCACCTTCCTCCACAGATAGCAAGGTCAGGTCCTTCACCAGGGCCACTGCAGCCTGGCAGTCCTCGGGATGCTGTGACTCTACCCATGTCCGAAACTTCCCAGGCAGCATGCCCAAGAACTGCTCCAGCACCAATAACTCCAGGATCTGCTCCTTGGAGCGCACCTCAGGCTGCAGCCACTCGTGACAGAGCTCACGAAGCTGGGCCAAGGCCTCCTGGGGGCCGGTCGACTCCTCATAGTGGAACTGTCGAAACTGCCGGCGAGCAGCTTCAGGGTCAGCTGTGTGCTTGCCTGGCTGTCGGGCTGGCTCCCTGACAGTGCATGGGCTCAGTTCCCCCTTCTCAGCATAGAGAGCCTGGATCTGGGCATTCCGGGGACCAGCCACCTCCTGGTTCAGCGTGAGGACCTCGACAACCCTGATCTTTGTCAGAGGATTCTCAGCAGGAAGAGGGTCCAACTGAGGGTCCAATGGAACCTCAGGACATTCTGTAAGCCAAACATACAAGACAAATGACCCACAAACACATGGGAAGATGCTCAAGCATTTCCCACCAGGAAAATGTAAACCAAAACCACCATGAAACCCGACTCCAAATCCACTAAGATGGCTGTTATGAGACATAGCACCCGGCTGAGTGAGGCACGCGCAATACCAGTGCACGCCTAAGGATGGCTGCTATCAGACAGAACACTGGGCTCAGTGGGTACAGCACCTGCCTAGGGATGGCTGTCATCAGAGACAGAGCACTCAGCTCAGTGAGTACAGTGCCTGCCTAAGGATGGCTGCTATCAGAGACAGAGCACCTGGCTCAGTGGGTACAGTGCCTGCCTAAGGATGGCTGTCATCAGAGACAGAGCACCTGGCTCAGTGGTACAGTGCCTGCCTAAGGATGACTGCTATCAGAGACAGAGCACCTGGCTCAGTGGGTACAGTGCCTGCCTAGGGATGGCTGTCATCAGAGACAGAGCACCTGGCTCAGTGAGTACAGTGCCTAAGGATGGCTGCTATCAGAGACAGAGCACCTGGCTCAGTGGGTACAGTGCCTGCCTAGGGATGGCTGTCATCAGAGACAGAGCACCTGGCTCAGTGAGTACAGTGCC
>PVKS010016963.1:0-42968 GCA_004027875.1 Aplodontia rufa
AGAACCTCACTGGAGTACTCACACAAGAACCTCACTGGAGTACTCACACAAGAACCTCACTGGAGTACTCACACAAGAACCTCTCTATTGCTACTACTAACACAAGAACCTCACTAGAGTACTAATACAGATCCTCACTAGAGCACTAACACATGAACCTCACCAGAGTACTAACACAAGAACCTCTCTATTGCTACTACTAACAAAAGAACCTCACTCGAGTACTAACACAATTGCTCCTTTCCATACAAAGCAATGCTTTCAACACCTCTCTGTGCCACCCCACTTCAATCGTCTACTAGATTTACAAAGGAATCTGTGATTATTTAGGGATTTGAATGGGATTAAACCCATCCCAAACATGGATTTTACCTCAGCTTATTATGTAAGAGTCCTGTAAATGAGGTTGGAAGCTCCTTCTTCCCATTCTCACCCTGAGAATCACCACCTTCTAGTGCGCCCTCGGAGTTGTGTGTGTTTACTGCTTTTAGAACAGTCTCGCTTCAGTGGTTTAATTATCAGTGCCCACGGAGGGCCATGTCATATGGAAGAAGAGGCGTCCCCTGGCTTCCAGGACGGCAGCTTCCACAGGCTGTAACACAGCAGAGCACATCTCAGAAAGCTCGCCAGCATCCGCACACCAAAGCTGTGATTTCCTGCACACAACATTGAAACAGAGTCCTCTGTCAACACTTGCTACTGCCGGGACAACTCCTCAACCTGGGTGTCCCCCTAGGGAATCTCATTGTGCTGAACTCTATCAGAAAATTCAAAAATCTCACCACCTCCTTCTTGAGGTGTGAATATGTCCCATCATTACCCATTAGTTACCGTGCACGACAGCGAAGGGCCCCGACGATGACGGAGGGCATCTTCATAGCAATTCCAGACATAACTAACTCCCCCACACCTCACCGGCAAGGGAGAGGAAAGAGCACGGGTGTCAACATGTGTCGAAAAGTTATTAGAATTCTGCCTTCAACCCATCCCTCACCTGCGGGGAGGAAACACGCTCTCTGGTGCTCAAATGAGATTGAGCCAAAAGAAATTTCACTCCTAGGCAAAAAAAACCTAAAGGTTTAGCACTTTTTTCTTCTCCAAACTTATATCCCCCATATGATTAACAGCATCAAAGCTATTAAAATAAAAAGTAAAAGGTGATTAATATTAAAAAATAATTGAAATGTGATTAATATTAACCACTATAATTGGACATTATTGTGCTTTTTCTCCTACTTTTCGTATCAGCCAACAAAATCATGACTAATAAGAGCCCAGCTGAAGATTCAGGGAGGATTTAGTGAGAACCAGCAGCCATCTGATGTGAACACAGGCAAACACAATCTATTTATTTTTCTTATCTATTTCATTCTGCCATGGTTCTTGATCTCAGCCTTTGATTAGCTGCTTAGGAGAATTCCACAAATCTGTAAGCATTCTTATCCTTTGAAAGCTTAACCCAGTGAAATTTACGGATATATAAATATCCGTATAGAGAGATGGGAAATATAACCAACATTGACGTATCAAGGCCAAAGATTTGAACTAGTAAATAATCCACACACACCACGGGCAAACCAGAATTGCGCTGTTTTATCTGTACTTCACATAGATATGGTGTGAGTGCTTTAGGACACTGCCAGCCTGAAGGGAACAGCAAAGGACGGAGCCGTGTGCCTGGTTGCTATGTTCCTCTCCCATCTGCTGAAGAAACAATCCCTAAATTGCTTTCCTCATTTTAAAATGATATCTTCTAAACAACCTTCTGCCATTTTCTTTGTGAGTCACCTACAAGCTGAGTGAAGGGAAGGAAAGTAAGAAATCAAAATGAAACAAAATAAAAAAGAGAAAACAGGCTTCACCACTTTGGAAGAACTTTAAGGAAGCACATGCAATTAGTGTACCTGACCCTCTGTAAACAAAAACACAGTTGAAAACATGGAGAAAGTCTTCAGTCTTCCAAATACGTAAAGTTTACTTCAGAAGTAGTAAAACAGCCTAGTTCAGATACAAATAAAATAAAGTTGAATTTCTCAAAGATCTACTCTCCGCTCTTCCGAAACCATCCTAATCGCTTATCCTATGCTCTGCCTCCTTCTACCACCACATCAGGCATTAGGATTTCAACATACCCTTTTTTTTTTTTTTTTTTGTAGGAAGGATTGAACCCAGAGGTGCTTAAACACTGAGCCACATCCCCAGCCCTCTTTCTTTCTTTCTTTTTTATTTTGGGACAAGCTCTTGCTAAATTGCTTAGGGCCCCATTAAGTTGCTAAGGCTGGCTTTGAACTTGCAATCCTCCTGCCTCAGCCTCCTGAACCCCTGGGATTACAGGTATGCACCACAGCACCTGAAAACATGAATTTTGAATGGAAATAAATATTCAGACTCTTTTATTTACCAAAAATTTAAAAGGAACTGATTCTAAGGCTACTTAATCTGTTGCACAGCAAAGAAAAGAAGAAAGCTATGCATGATATGGTTATTAACCCCAAAAGATGACTTGAGAAATGAAATTCAGACCAGGCTCACCATGAACACAAGTTCAGAGTGAGCCAAGCTAAGTTGTTTCAGAGAAGTTATGCAAACTTTAGGAGAAGTTGATCCAGTCAGAAAGAAGCTACAATAAAATGACCCACCTTCAATCCTGACCAAAAAATACCAGTTGTTCGGGTCTGTTAATTACCACCAGATTGAATCTTGTGAGCAGGGCCCAGCTTCACAAAATACAGAGTGCAGATCACTGGCAGAGCTGTGCCTCAAGTGCATGTTACAAACATGCAAAATCCAGATCATTCCATGAGGAAGCCCAGGAACCTGACTTTCAACAAGTTCTCCACTGTTTCTCCTAACCAGTAAAATTTTAAAATAACTGCAGTGCCTAAATAATGGCTGTACTGGTGGTTCCTACAGTGTGGACGGACACTCTTCCACGCAACATGAACTTTAGCAAGTGAGGCATTAGAATCACCAATTAGCCAAGAAATGTTATTTACATCTACCCGAAAATGCTGGCCTAGCTATCATTATGACTTACTTTGTATACTTTGCAACTTTAAACAGAAAGCTTATAAGAACATAAAATACTATCCCAACATTTTATTATTTCTTAGAAACCATCTTCAATAGCCTTTTCCTGTTGTATCATCTTCATAATGATATAAAACAAATTAATCATTCCTTCAATAACAAATATTTAAATAGCATCTGCTATCTCAAATTAAAATATACTAGGTGTTATTTTAAATAGTACATGGTTTTTGATCTGCCATAATCTATTTTTATTCCTTACATAATTAGGAGAATTTTAACTACCATACATACTCTTAAGTTGTAAGAAAATAATCCCTCAGTTATTTTTAATATCATTCCCTAAGTCAGTTACGGCAACACTAGCTATAGCTAATTAGCTAGACGTATGCAAGCAAGAACCTCAAGGTCATTTTGCTTACACAAAAATTTTCTGGATTTGCTGCTGGGTAGATTATACTCAATCAAGCATGATTGTATAATAACAGCATTTTACTGCCCAGATTTTTATAGGGAAAAAATTTATATTCGTTATCAAATTAACTCATTTCTTCTTGTGCCATTTTTTCTTATTTTTCTTAAGAATGTATGATACATCGTGGGGAGAAATGCCTTTGCTCAGTCATTCAACATTTCCATGTGCTTGTTACTTGAGGGACTAGCAGAGTAGGAACATTGTTTTTGCCTTTACCGCATATAATTTATACTATTTGATTATTTTATTAGTATGCCATTAATATTGATTATTGATATGAGAACTATTAGTACATACAACAGTGTGGCTTAGAATATAATACGTATTAGCATATAATATCTATTGACAAGGGTGTTGGAGAAGACTCACTGATCTTTGCCGTAAGAAGCTGAGTACAATAGAGAGAAGGCGCTTTCTCGTTCCTTTAGCTCTAGGTAAGAAACAGAATTCTGGATTTGATCTTCTCATGAATTATGGATGCTCTTCAGAGGGTGTCTTCCATTATTTCCTTACTCACCCACTTCTGAAATCCCCCCTCCCATTCCAAGCAGGACCGATATATCACAGCTGTCACTGAAGCCATCTGCCGGCTTATTGAGAACACTGTGCAGGTTTTAATGACATCTCTAAGAGAGCATTTTAAAAGCCAACGCCTGCTCCCAATTTCCTTATGTCTCTCAAAAGCATGACTATTTTCAAAGTCAGAAGTTTGTACGGTAAGTGTAATTTAAAATCCAGTCACATACTTATCAAAGTTGGAGGAAAATGACTCAGGAACAAAGGTACAAACTGGACTGTCCTCCAGCGCTGCTAGGCTCAGAGTGATCATGGAGCTCTAAATTAGGACCTTGCCAATCCTAATTCTACCCACTCTTCAAATTGCCAAGTCAGCCTCCATCACCAGGTGGAGACTTCCCCAGCAACTCCAGCACATTTCCAAAACTACTATGTATGATATTATACAGAACATAATATAAAGCACTATATATTATCTATTATATAAATGAAATCCTTCTGTGTAGATACGCATGATAATAGTTGCCATGACAGCCATCAAAATACCAACAAGGGTCACATCTGAGTTGTGGGGCTCCAGGTGCGTGTGTGCTTTTCCTTCAGCAAGGTTTTCCAATGTTCTACAATGAACACTTTTTCTTTTTTCCTTTTTGGTATCAGGGATTGAAGCCAGAGGTGCTTAACCACTGAGCCACATACCAAGCTCTTTTTTATTTTTTATTTATTTTGAGGTAAGGATTAAATCCAGGGATGCTCTACTGCTAAGCAATATCCCCAGGCTTTTTATTTATTTAATTTTTTAACCAGAGATTGAACCTGTGGGGTGCTTAATCACTGAGCCACATACCCAGCCCTTTTTAGTTTTTTATTTTGAGACAGGGTCTTGCTAAATTGCTTAGGATCTCACTAAGTTGCTGAGGCTGGCTTTGAACTTGCAATCCTCTTGCCTCTGCCTCCTGAGCCACTGGGATTACAGGTGTGCACCACAGCACCTGGAAATGAACACCTTTTTCTTATTGAAGGAAGCACACAGTAATATTTTAATTGATGAATAAATATGCCACCAATAACATATATCCTGCTCATGAACAGCGTGCACCTTGCATGTACACTTAGAGCGCTGTAACAACTTCTATCCCTGGAAGCCCAGAGGACACATTACTTTGTGTTGTGTGGAATATAATGAACAGAAATAAGTCATCTCATTACTACCTATGTCGATACAGGTCAATCGGTAACCTGCCGAGCACCTCACTGTAAATTTGCCATATGAAGACACTGAGACAATGGACTTCATCCCAAAGAAGTGCTGTCTACTCCAGAAGGGGAGTTTGAAAATGTTTTCCACCACATTCTCATCGGCTGCTCATGGGGTAAGGCAGAAAGGGCATTTAGAGGGTGCTGACCAGGGTTACTAAATGCCCTGCAAATTTAAAGGCTCATACCCACAAAAAGAATGATTCCCCTCATTTATGGAGGCTGGAGCTAAGCCCAGGCTTGGGTGAAAGGTAGTCAGATTCATGTATTGGACTAAAGGCTTAGCAACACATAATCTAGGGGAAACATAGGCATGTAGGGGGAGGGAGGAGGGAGAGAAAGGAGGATGGGAAAGGGAGAGAGGATAGGGAGGGATCTAGGGAGACAACCAACAATGTAGCATACTCTTTACTCCCCTGAGAAGTCAAATATTATGTATGCAATCATTTAATTCTGTAAAATAGTCAATTATATCTGCCAAGGGCATAATATAAAAGAATCAAGAGACTGGAGTGTGGGCAATGTGGGGGTAATTATGGTTTATAATCAAATGCATATCATAGTTACTTTATATGCATTTATGATTTTAAAATTAAAAATAATTGTCTCAGTCAAAATTCCAATGTTCTAATTTTGATTTCTCAGGGGAAAAAAAGTCAGGTAAGAGAAAAACAAAGGCAAGAGGATGTCAGATTATAGCACATGCCCCAGACACTGTGGGGAGATTATGAATGACGACCTCAAGTTTTTGTCCCTCTTCCCTTTGAAAAGCATATTTCTGCATCGACCCATGGAATAGGACTTGTTCAGCCAGTTCCTAATCTTTAAAAGAAGGGGCATTTCTATCCTGATCTCCTAGAATCCAGCCACCAAATAAAAACTATGACTACTCAGACCACCCTGCCACAAGAACAGGTGAGAGACCTGGGACAACCAGGTGCCATGTGGAGCCAGACCTAGCCACAGGGAAGTGGTAGATGGGAGTGGAGATGACGTTACCAGCAGCAGCCTCCAACCCCAGGTATCACGCATGGGACTGAGGGGCTGAGTCCCCCTTGCATCCCTGACCCAATTGACATCAAGACAAAAAAGGAGACTGCTTCAAGCCTCTGAACTCTGTCCTTTCTTCTTGAGTCCACCTCCTTCGCTTCCTGGATGCTCAGAACGGAGGAGGATGCGTTGGACTTCAATGTATTTCTAGGGAACGTGTGAACCATTACTTCCTTTGCGGTAAACAAACAAGACTCAGATCCCTGAAGGGAATTCTGGCAACTAGTCCAGACATTGTTTTCCGTATTGAAAGTGATCCTATTTTTTGATGCTGTAAGCAACTATAATTATCTACCCAGCTCTAGCTGAACTAACATGGACGTAAAACAGCCATCATGCAACGGTGATTCTGCTGTGACGTTAATGTAACTACACTCTGTGGCATAAAGGCCATCTACACATCTCTGCTGCTGAATCCAATGCTCCCGAAGGGCAGGAGCAGTGACTGCTCTGATTCCTGTGTTCTTGCATAACACACAATGTGTGCCAATGCACATGCTATGACTTCAGTGAACATTTGTGCTTATAGTATGGTCTGCCATAGAAATTAATCGTTTTTACTAGCTGCAGCAACATCTCCTTCCAGCCTTGTATTCTAAAGCCCGACTGCTCTTGAGATAATTCTACCCCTGGAAGGGTTGGTAATGTGACATCTCGTTGAATGTCATTCTTTTAGGTAAGGAAATAGGTAAGAGTCCTGCTTGAATTCATGCAGCTGCTTAATGCATAACAAAGCCATTGGGAACTTAAAAGGATCTCCTTTAACAGATTGCTGGTGGGTTAAGCAGTGGTGTTGGAGCTGCTGAGAGTGGAAGGCCTAAATTGTAGGCAGCAGCAGCCCAGTGCTTCTGGAGCATGAGCCAACATGGGCCAACATCACTAACAAAATGTGAAGAAAAATCAAAACAGCTGAAAAAGGCTGTATGGCTCTCAAAGGCAGCAAAGACTTCGTCTTCTTCTTCTTTTTTTTTTTTTTTTTTTTTACCTAGGTGTGTGGAGTAAATCACAATCCCAGCTATCTCTGCTTTGCGACTCTTCATTAACAGCTGTTTATTATACAGTGAATAATTCCAGGATAATGTATGCAAGATGCTAGCTCGATATGTATGCTTCCACTTCTCCAGCAAACTCAACTGTCAAAAATCAGGAGCGAATCAGGAGGGCAAAATCTGTCAGCAGATGCGGGAAAGCAGATTCCCTCTCCACAGTGTGCGTTTTTAATAAAAATAGATTAGGACGGTTTAAAAACTAAACAGAAAAAGTGCAGGGTAGGTAGAGTATGTGCTTTCTTAAAATGTCTAGGAAAACCCAAACAAGATCTTAACCACAAATCAAACTCAGAATATCTGTGACAGTGACTGCATTTGGTGATGGGAGCCTACCTTTCTCTCTCCTTGCAGAAGCCAAAATGGTTGTGAAGAGCTGTCCTTAAGTCACCAAATGTCAGGCGCAAGCACCATGAGAGGGGAGATTTCTTGTAACCTGGCAGCACCACACACCAAAGCAGGACTGAGAAACCGACTCAGCATGGAGCCTTGGGAAGGGAGACCTTGCTGTGACCTCTCCTCTGGAGATGCCACCGTGCAGACCGAGTAGCTCCCAATGGGTCTGCTCATCGATTCAAGAGATACATCGTCATTTATGAGGACTGACTGTCTGGTACATGCCACCAGAAGGCGTATCTTCTACTTTCAAACATAAAGAAACTCATGCTTATGAAGGTCGGATTTCTTTTCAAGGTCATATAGCTTGTTAGTGGTGAGACCAAATCCAATGGTTTTACTATAGATCAAACACGTGAAAGTACAACCTTCTGCCAATTCTGCAAATTATTGTGCTTATTTTAATCATGAGGTAACTGAGACTCAAGAAGAAAAGTGCCAAACCCAAGGGACAGTAACTAAAGCTCACTCACTGCCACTTGGCTGGGACTGGGGATCACATCCAGGCCTATCTATCAACACACTGTGTCTCACTATATATTAGTCATGCTATTTTACCTTATGATGGGATGCAACTAGCACATGAACACTAATGGAGCAGTCTACCCTCCCAGATACCCAGGGTCTCTCAGTTCAAGACCATCACTTGCAGCCCACATTAGCCCCACGATGAGGCAGCTTCTGCACCCTTCCCAATAGCGAGGACCTGGGCTGTGTGCACAACCACTCATGGTCTTAGTGGCCCAATAAGACAGCTGCAAAGCCCACAGAGCATCCCAGCCATTCCCTACAGCAAGTGGCTTTGCTGTTCAGGCCTTTGCACCTCAATCTGCAGCATCCACAACTTCCCTGGTAGGGAAGAGACTCACCAAGCAGGGGACTGTTATGGCTGAGATCTGGAATGTTCTCAAAGTTCATGTTAGACAATGCAACAGCATTCAGAGGTGACTGGACTATGAGGACTCTGATCTCATCACTCCTGGGAGGTGCACCCTACTTGGGGTAAGTAGGTCACTGCAGGTGCCCTGAAAGGGTCCGTCTTCTCCCCAACTCCTTTTCTCTCCCTTTGCATCCCAGCTGCCCTGCCCTTCTGCCATGATATTCTTGCAATGGAGTTAGCCAACCATGAGCTGAGACCTCTGAAGAGTTCAAAATCAACATTTCCCCTCGAAGTTATTTTTGTCAGGTGTTTGGTCAGAGACAAAAAGCAGACTGCAGAGACTTCCTGTTCCTAGACTGGAAGTGTTATGTATTCCTTCCTGTCTTAGTTCATTTTCTGTTACTATAACAAAATGTCCAGGACAGGGTAACTTAGGAGAACAGAAGAACATGTGGCTCATGGGCCAGGAGGCTGGGAAGCCCAACAGCATGATGCTGGCATCTGTTGTCACTTGAGGGATGGGGGCATCCTGCTGCATGGTAGCAGAAGGCGTCAGATGGGATATCTGCTGGCACCTGGGACCCTTCCTGATTCATGATGGCATGGTAGAAGGCATCACATGGGATATCTGCTGGCACCAGGGGGGCCCTTCCTGAATCACGATGACATGGTAGAAGGCATCACATGGAATATCTGCTGGCACTGGGGGGCCCTTCCTGCTGCATGGTAGCATGGTAGAACGTGTCACGTGGTCAGATGCCATGCTAACTCAAGGTCCTTTTTATAAAGCTAGTATTGCCATCATGGAAGCCCCAACCTCATGGTCTCATCTAATCCTAAAGGTCCTACCTCCTAATACCATTAACAAATGAATTGGGCAGGGCTGGGGTATAGCACAATGCTAGGCCTGTGCTTAGCATGTAAGAGGCCCTGGGTTCAACCCTCAGTACTATGAAGCAAATCTACCAATATACATTCATATGCAAACTCTGTGTGTGTGTGTATATGTATGTGTGTGTGTGTGTGTGTGTGTATACTCGCATGCATGCACACATAAATGGACTAGGGAACACACTCACTACTCCTTAGCGATCCCTTTCACACTATGTTAACCAGATTTCGCCATGTGGTCCCACCTAACTCAACAGCTCTGGCAAGTGTGATCGGCTGTGGGTCTGAGGAAGAGGAAAGTGAATGGAACTTGGTGAATGTATAGCCTTATCTCTGCTACACCTTTCTTAAGAAACAGATGCAACCTATCCAAGACAACAGCCAAACCTAGGAATTAGCAAACAAGACCAGAGAGTAAGGATTGGCACCAATTTATCTCGAAGAAGAGACATATGTTTATTGACTGAACTAAGAAAGAAGAGGAAAGAGAAACGATTGCACCAGAAATATATATATAGTCATCAAATAAAGGAGAAGGTACACAAAAACCAACAAAGTGAGCTCAAGTACTCAGCTGTCAGGGTGACAGAAACAGGCTGGGCGCCTGCAGGGTGAACGTTTCTGCTCCAGTTCAGCCGCCATCTGCGCTGCTGTATCTCACCTCTCTTCTCAAACGGGCCCATAGTAAAGAGGAAGCATACAACAGATTGCGGGCACTCAGAGTAAAGATACCAATTCAGGAGTCCTCAGAATCTAGGTATCTGCTTAACCAGGGCTGAGAAATGGACAACCACCAAGCCAGTCCTGCCCATGCCAGTGTCTGAGTGGCCCACAGGCTCTGCTCCATGCCCTATCACTGCGGTCGCGGGGACCACAGGGGCTTCCCGGCATCCTGGTCCCTGCTTCTACCACAGCACTAGTGACCACCTGCAATGCCCACCCACCCAGGGAAACCAACCACACAAACAGCGAGGGAAAGGGGCGAGACTTTCCCCCTTGTCACCTGAGTATCTATACAGCATCTTTCATTTTTCTCTTGGCCTGCAAAGCCTATGTTACTTATACTCTGACCCCTGACCAAAATAAATAAATGTAAAACTGTGAGAATGAAATGGACTAGTCCTTGTATATGACGCTGCTGGAAATCAATTCAGTTGAACAAACGTACTCACAGCCCACCCTGAGGGTGCCGGCTAGAAATAGTTCATGAAACTGAAATTTTCTGTGACATCCTACAGAAGTTCTTCACTTGTCCCTCCCTCTTCCTTATCTGAAGAAAGAAAAATAAAAGTAATTACTCAGGGTCACAAAACTGTGTCTTGAAGCTATTAATTTATAGAAGGACACCGAAGCACTATGTCTGTAGTCACCAAACAGCAACTGAAACAGTTAAGAAAAATAAATAACTGGTTTGGTCTCTGGCTTGCTGGTTTCTACAAACACAGACATCCAGCAAAGCCAATTTGGTTACCTAAAGAGACCGGCTGTGTTGGTCTGGTGGAAACACAGCCGAAGGCGGCCTTCTGCAAGCTCACACACCTGGTTTCAAAAAGAAAAAAAAAATTGGACACCGTGCTAGCCAAGTTGTGCAAACCGAGAAGGAAAGGAGTCTGAGAAGCGTGTGGGAGGTAATTAAATGCTATTAGAAGCAAACGGAACCTCAGTTGACCGAACGGCTGAGTTTGGTGTGGTCTTTTGAAAGCATTTCCAAATACAGGAACCAAATTTGATCCTTTAAGTCCTCCTTCTCTTTAGGATGCATGTTTATTCAAAGAACAGATGGGGAGAAAAATCAAAAAAAGACTGGTCGGCCCACATAAAACAGCATATTTGAGTGTGGGCATGAAGGAAGAGGAGTTTTGGACGGAATTTCGTTTATTTGATGTGTGGCGATAGACTTGGGAAGTGGGAAAGCTCAGACTTAATTTAATCTCTCCCAGGGAGGAGCTTCAGAAAGCTTTTAAAAAAAGCAAGCTCCCTTAGTAAGCACATATTCCTATGTTCTCATGTGTTTGGTATTTTACAGTAATAATAAAGGGGGGATTTCCAGGACAAGTTATTGGGTACTATGAACAGGAAGAAAATTTAGGAATAGATATAAACCACCATCCACAAATTAAGATGTTTTTTAAGGTTTGGACATTTTAAGTGAATTTTTTTTAGATGAGGTCATGGCTATGTGTGTGCTATATGTACTCCCAGTGGTAAAGCCCCGAGTGGAAGTCAGCAGAAAGCACTGTGTTGTGAACAGGGTTCATCCTGACAGCATTTATGACCAACCGCCTCATCCTGAAGATGGCCCAGGCTCGCAAGTCAAGTGTTCCTCATGAAATGACCAAATTGTCATTGCATGTCAAGAAAATTCGGGTATAAACAGGTACTTAAACATAAGCTTTGATGAGCACTTAAAGCAAACTGAGCTTCTGAACCTGATGAGGTGTGCCCTTTGAAATGCTGGCATCAATCAGGAGCCCGACACAAACAGGAAAGAAACAACAGGAGGCGAGACTGGGTGAGGATTCGCAATGGGAAGGCATGGCTGACATGCCCATGTGGACACAGCCGCAGAACAACAAAAGATCAAAGAGCAACCCAAGCAAGGGAGTGCTCAGCCTCGTGACTGCGTGCGTGAACACACAGCCCTCCGTAAGAATGGCTGAAACATGTTTTTGCAAGTGAGGTCCCAAGGATGCCAAGTAATGAGGGTAACGGGCTGAACCTCAGGATGCAAAAGTCCAGTCTTCATTTGTAAAAAGATGCTACTGATTAGCAGTATCTTGAATTTGTAACAACAGTTACCAGATGCACCAGGGGAAAATGTTCCCAGAGAACAGAAATTGTGTGAGCTTCCAGCCTTCATCTTAATTATTCCGTTTGCGGTCAAGTGTAATCAACCCACTTTACAGCCAAAGCCTAAGGCCAAAGAATCTGTCCGCCGAGACGATGAGAGGTTGTGGTGAGAGTGAGCACCCCCTTTCCAACACTGAGTGTCAGCACCAAACCCAAAACTGGGGTCTTCTATCGAACCAGCATGATTCTCTCACCAAAAATAATTTTAATCTTTGTAGCCAGACATTATCTTCTCTATGCATTTTTAACCTGGTAAAAATCTCTGATTTTCCTGTTTAGAGAGGTTAGTGGACCCTTTTCAAAAGCAGACAGCCTCCCTCTATCTCTGTTAAACCCTGCCCCAACTGAGAAGCCTTCCAACAACTTCAATATTTGGTAAATGATGCATTATCAGCCACTATTAACATGTGAAGGAGAGTAACACAACGAACAAGAGAAATGGCATTAGAAAATGCAGGGGAAAGCTTGGCACGTCTACATAATCGTTCAAGAGAGCATTAGCGCAAGTCACCCCTTCTCTAGGTCATTCAGTGAGTTTGGGGGGAAAGTCAACTGGCGGAGCTTTAAAATCATCCTTCCCCGCATTCAGAAAGCAAAATGACCAAGACACAACCTTCACCACCCAATTAAGTTATTAGCTTTAATGCTTGCAATTACCCAAGGCTTTGTAGATGCAAAACTCTTCGGAACCTTTAATTAGTCCACCTTCCCAAGTCCAGCTCCATTTTTAGATGTACACACTGAGGTGTGTAGGTTGTGATCTGCTCGTGAGTCACAGCCAGATGGGAGTCAAACCAAGTCAGTCTCCAGCAGAACCCTGGCCCGGGCAGGGGTCCAGGGCTGGCTGGCACTCTACCCTGGGCTTTCTTTTTTTTTAATGTGACCACTTTGTCACCAGACAGAGGGGTTTTATTAATCAGCTTTTTATTGTATTTTCCCTTTTATTAAACTGTAAGCCAAGTATCTTCCTATGTGCCCACCTTCCAGTCCTTCTCCCCACTTACCCTCATTTGGGGACACAATATTCACTTTTAGAATGATGTTTCCCTAGGGTTTGGAGAATTAACTTGATTAAGGGAGACAGTGTGCATGTATTAAGGTCAGTGCAGTTAGGAACAGAACCCCATTCCAGAACTCCAGTATAAGCAAGCCTTAAAAGTATAATTTAAATCACCGACTTGCCGGAGATTTTCAGGAGAGCAACCGTGGGCTTTTTCATGTTCCTGCCCCTGCCCCACCTTCCAGCTGTTTGCACAGGGGTCCAGGTGGGTGAGCCCTTCACTCCACACCCTGCTCACTCACAGGGTCACGGAGCCAGCAGAGAGCTCACTCTACTTGTAACCACGAGAGTCCCCCAGGGAGAATGTGCAATCCACATATGTCCAGCTCATCACCGTCGGAAGGAGAGGAGGAGAGACAAAGGGACGCGGCCTCATACTTCATTTCCTGGAGATGTCAGCACGTCCTTCCAGGAGTAGGACCTTCCTTGAACACACCACTAATGGGACCCAGTCAGGAGGGTGTGGTGCTTTTAGGAGCTTTCCATTAAGTGCATCTGAATTCTATTGTGATGTTTCCACAAAACTATCAAAAAGAAATGCTTTGATGCGTACCCCACAAGTCCGGACACGATCCAGGCCCTCCTTTTCCCCTCCCTGGTCTACTGTCTTCTCCTCCACCCCATGGAGCTTGCCCAGGCTGTGTGCCTTCCTGCTCAGATGAACAGCAGTTACTGAAAAACGAAGCCAGAAGAAAAGGCAGATAAAGGCAGAAAGCACTGTGCTGATTCTTTATAGCACGATCTCCGCTTCCTGGAGTCCAATACTAGTCCCCTTTGCTTCCTCCCTTTTTCTCTCTTCAACTCCCTGTTGTACAGACAGCACCTTCAATATTGGAGCCTGGAATGGAGGAAGAAATGCTTCCTTGTCCTGCAAATCTTCTGTGCCTCAGAAATCATGCTGGAGTCCCTTTTGAAATTCCCAAATAGCAGACCCAAAGGGGCGGGAACTGGGGGTAGGGGTTGAGACTTTTGCCACCATAGACAGGTGCACAGATTTAAAAAAAGAAAAGAAAAAAACTCCTTAAAATAATAGACCCAGCCCTCCAGGCTCTCCAATCCGCCCTTTCTTGGCTGCTGTTGTCAGTGCGTGTGCTGGCGGGGCCCCCGGAAGCTTCTGCAGCTTAGCTGTGTGGTCTCTCTAAATGGGACCAGCCCCAATTCCTCACCCGACCGCTACTTCCAGCCACCGCACTCAACATCCATCTCCCCCAAAACCCAGGCACGTGAAGGTAGCAGGGGTTTCAGAGAAGAAAAGGAGAATGGCTGACCACCCCTGGCAGACACGGAAAGGCTGACTGCAGCTGGGGATGGACACCCCCTGTCCTGGCTGGGGCAGAGTGAGCCCTGGGAAAGTCCGCCCTCTCCAGAACGCATAAAGAAGCCAGCAAGGGCTCCTTCCAGGCCCAGGCTCAGATTGCATCCCAAACCCAGCCCTGGCTGCAAGGCCTGCGTGGGGCTGGTGGCCTCCAAGGGTTACAAAGGCACCTTCCCACTTCTTTTTCCCTTTTTTGCCATCAGGCACATGTTTCGTTCCCCTCCAGTGGCTTCTTTCTCTGCTGTGTTCTGGGACCAGCCCCAGTGTGAAGCCGAGCTGGGTCTGGGTTAAGCGTTGTGGGGAATTGGTTCAATCAGCCTTTCGGGGTGGCACAGCCCTGTTTTTCAGCTGGTGTGAAGCAGATCTGTACTGTATTATTAATAATAGCACATGCGTGACACCGCATCTTCAAAGGGCTGTGTGCAAACATTAATTCCTTTGTGATTTGAGAAAAGCAGCAACAGCGTCTATTGTGAGTGGATCTCCGGGTTGTCTGGAGAGGGGCAGAAAGCACAGGCCTGCTAAAGATGAATGAATCAAACCCTGGAGGTCTGGGGTCCGGGTCCAGTTGAGCAACACTTTGAAAAAAGGAAAAAAAAATCCACAGTTTTATCTGAGCTACAGCATGTTCCAAATTCGACACTCTTTCAAACTCACATGGAAATCTTTCGAAGACAAGCTGTGGTATCTTTGTTCCAAGAATAAAACAAACAGAATAAAAGACAGGAAAGTAGAGCAGAATAAACGTGGGGTTTCTACGTTGTAGAAATTCGATCTGAGGGCTCTAGAAAAAGCAAGCCCTTCAACTTCTTTCAATAAAGGATGTCTTTGTCAATGTCACGATCTTTATTTAAAAAGTGGCAATTCATATCCCTCTTACAGGATCCAGAAGAGAGAACCCGGAGCCCATCCCAAATTGGCCTTTCAGTTTTTCTTGCAATTGAAGGGGTTGCTGCTGCTGTTCAGAGAGGGGTTGTTATGGCACTGGGGCTCAGATGAGATATGCGTGAGATGCATATGAGCTGCAAAGCATGATCACGAAGTGCAAAACAACAAAACAGCTGCCCCGCTTTACAGAACCTCACCAACAACCTGGGCACACTTGGTTTCTCTGCTGCTGTTCCCATATGGGTGATCATGAGCCTGAATTCCATTGTTAGTATCTCCATGCTGGGCTGTGTCCAAGGGCCTGATTAGGGGCTTCTCAGACATCCCCTTCTCTCTAACCCCAGGCTTGATTGGTAGACTTACTTTTGCCAACAGAATATAAGGAAATGCATGGCGAGCAGAGCCCTGGAAAGCACTCACATGTTCAGGGTTCTTTTGCCCTGAGAGCGGGCAGGCTAGCCCGCTAGTGGTGATCCACTGGGCTGCACTAGATCATGGCCATCTGTGATCAGCCAAGTAAGGGACACGCACTTGCCAAGACAGGCAGAACCCCTGGCCTACCCGACACAGAGACATCATCAGCAAGCAGCCAACATCAGCCAATCACTGGCAAGGCCACATGAGCCCAGCGGGCTGTGACTGAGATAAATGGCACAAGCTTGTTTCCTTAGCCCACTGAGTTGGAGGGTGAATGTTGGCAGCATTATTTTGACAATAGATTATATATCTAATTCACTTCCTCGTTACAAACAAGCACAGTTGCACACAAACCTGAAAACCGTAACTTGGCCTTACCTTCTTCGTTATTTTGTTTGTAACATGGGTTTATTTTTCTTTAGTTACTTACCCCTGTTTCTTTTATCTGTG
Organism: Aplodontia rufa; assembly: GCA_004027875.1. NCBI lineage: Eukaryota > Metazoa > Chordata > Mammalia > Rodentia > Aplodontiidae > Aplodontia > Aplodontia rufa. The sequence continues at coordinate 16,522 of PVKS010016963.1, forward strand.
TGTTATAATGACCAATTTTCACCGTCGTGTGATGCGTCTATGAATATAAATTATTTTCCCCATCTTCTACTAATGGGTACTTAGATTTCATTTTCCGGGACATTTGTGATTTTTTTTTACAAGCAATAAGTTATTACAAACAATAAGTCCAATTGTATGTTTCCTAATGCATACTTTCCAGATTCTTTGGATGGAGTATATACAGTAGTCTTCCCTAATTTGTGGCTTTACCTTCTGTAGTTTCAGTTACCCAAGATCAATAAAAATCTGAAATTAAATTCAAAATTCTAGAAATAATTCCCAAGTTTTAAATTATGCACCATTCTGGGTTGTGTGATGAAATCTCTCACCTTCCATTCCATCCTGCCTGGGATGTGCATCACCCGAGGGCCAGCAGATCCACACTGCATGAGCTTCCTACCCAATATCATCCTGGCTGACTGATCCAGGATCCCTCGGAAGCAGGTGAACACTCTTCCAAAGCCTCACCTGACACAACACCACTGAGCCTCACTGTTCACCTGGCTCTGTCCCCAACCTTTACCTGACACCGCACCACAGAGCCTCACTGGTCACCTCATCTCACAACACCACAAAAAGGGTGAGAGCTAAGCAATAAGATCTTTTGAGCGGGAGGAAGGAGGGACCATGTTCGCACAACTCTTATTGCACAATATTATTATAATTGACTTATTATTAAATCTGCGTCTAATTTATAAAATAACCTTTATTGTGGATATGCATAGATATGTGTTTACAGGAACCAGCAGAGTTCTACTATTCACAACTGTGTTGAGTACAGGACTGCTCTACCTAGGAGTACAATAGATGGACTGCAGTAGCTGAGAAGGTTACAGTTTGGGAGCTAACATCAGACCATTTTCCTATTTGGTAAGAACAGTTGGTGCATCCCGGAGCAAACACCTTCTAAGCCCCTCCTCTCCACCCACCACATCTGCACCAGGCCAGCAGGAACAGGTGGGAGCATTAAGGGTGTTCAGTGGTTGAGGCCTGGAAGTGGCCCACATCACCCTCTGGTCATGTGACATCAGCCGTCACTCAACTACATGGCCACCTCACCACAAACATGACTGCGAAGTTGGTCCAAGAGGAATAGGCAGGCCTTGTGGCCTCTGTCCTGGCTTCCAACCCTGCTACCATGGGAGCTTTTGCTTCTCTTGGAACATGCTCAGGTGAAGTTTCCTCTCCACATCCCACCAGCAGTCACTGGAAATCAGATCACTTCGCCTTCTCCTCATCTTACAAATGAGGAAGTCCGGCCTCCAGGTGATTAAATGATTTTGCCCAAGATCACAAAGGTGCTGAATTGGTAGAACCAGAGTATGATCTCAGCACTTTCTCTTCACTGTCTCATCCATCCTATTTCTAGCAAAGTTACCTATTATTTTTTCCAAGAATTTATACATTCACAAAATGAAATTAATTTTTGTGTAAATACTATACATGCTTCCTTTTTTTAAAAAAATTTATTAAGGAGTTTAGCTATTGTACAATCAGAAATGCATATAAAACAAGAATATGCTATGCATTTGTTCTTAAACGAGAATTAACTCCACGTTGCCCACACCCCAGTCTCTTGTTTCTTCTACATTACTCCATTACCTTAAAAAGAAAACCTCAAGGTATATACCGCAGGCATCCTGCCTTTAGCAGACAAGGTTGAGGTTCCCACCCGCTCTTGTCAGCTCCTCCCTGAGTTCTCACTTGGGTTCTACAGCAACTTCCAGCTGAGCACTCGCAAATGTGGTCCATCCCTCCTCTTATCTGGCTGCTGAGAAACCATTCAAGATTTCTTCCTTTGATTTCCCTAACCTCAGACATTCCTGATTTTCCTCCCACCTCTCTGGTAAATTTTCTGGAGCCATCTTTGCTCCTTCACCCTCCATATACTGAGAACCCTGAATCATTTCTGTCGAAACTAGATTTTCCTTTAAAGGCTGCGCTGAACCGTCATCCTGGGGACTCTTCCCTTACCTCCCCATGCAGATGGAAGCACACCGTTCTCCCCAAAGCTGATCCGGAGCTCTTTCATAGCATGGCCACGGCCACCCTTTTCCCTTTTCCAGTTGACCAGCTGTCACAGGGCTGACCGATTGACTGCAGCCCTTCAAGGCTTAGTCCGAGGGTTTCTTCTCTTTATTCACTCTGTGCACTCATTTTAGACATGTCCTACATATGTCGCTCGCTGTCTTACCTGCTTGATTCCGAGCTGGCTTTTGGAACTCAGCATAATGCTCTTCAGAAGGCAGCCTTCCAGATCCTGGCCAGGGTCCAGAGCCCCCATGCTGGTCACAATGGTAGATCAACATTGAACTGTGAAGTTCACTTCATTTCCACTGATTCCACTAAAATGGAAGTTTCCCGATGAGAAGCTCCAGTGTGTTCTCTTTACCTCCTTGTATTCTTTGCATATGGAAAGCCCTAGCTAGATGTTTTGGGAGTGAAGCAATTTTTTACTGAAGACTAAAATCTCAAGGAATTTTTGGATACTATGCCACACCTGGACTTTCGGTTCACTAAAAACATTGAATTTTTTCCTTTAAATACAATTTTTTTATTTTATTCAGAAATTTATTTGTTGAACAATCAAATGAGCTTCTAATAAAATAATATAATCTATATAAATTCTGAAAATTAGATTGACCCCCAAGAGCCCCCCAATTACCCACCCTTATACCTCCCCCTCCTGCCCAATACATCTCTACAATGCCTGAGGTTATATGTCATTACACCTTATCCAGATTTAAAACATGCTACTAGACCTTCTTTCTCAATGACCAGGGTCTAGCTCCAGCCTCCACAGATGAGTGAAGACATTCGACCCTTGGTTCTCTGGGTTATGCTGATTTCACTCAGCATAATTTCTTCCATAGCCATCCATTTACCTTCAAAGGCTGCAATATCATTGTTTCTAATTGCTGAGTAGAACTCCATGATATATATGTACCACAGTTTTTGGATCCATTCATCCAGAGAGGGACATCTGGATTGTTTCCATAATTTAGCTATTGTAAATTGAGCTGCTATGAACATCCATTTCACTGTGTTATGGTAGTGTGCTGATTCTAAATCCCTGGAAAAATATTCAAGAGAGGAATAGCAGGATCATATGGTGGGTTCATCCCTAGTTTTTTGAGGATTCTCCACACTGCTTTCCAGAGGGGCTGTATCAGTCTGCAGTTCCACCAACAGTGTGCCAGTGTACCTATCTCTCCTCAACCTCTCCAGCATCTATTATTGTTTATTTTTTTCATTTTTGCTAATCTGACTGATGTGAGGTGATATCTTAATGTAGTTTTGACTTGCATTTCTCCGATTCCTAGTGATTTAGAGCACTTTCTCACATATTCATTGGCTTGATCAATGTCCTCTGTTGAGAAGTTTCTATTTAGCTCTTTGGCCCATTTATTGATTGGGTTGTTTGTGTTTTTGTAGTTGGGATTTTTGAGGATTTTGTAGATTCTGGATATGAGAACCCTGTCCGAGTTTTTTTTTTTTTAAATCTAAACACTATCCCTTCTTCTGTGCCTTTGATTATAAAGTACCATAAAAGCATGCTTTTGAAACATTGTTTTATTAGACTGATCACACCCATTAGATTCGCACTTGGGGGTTCGACATACACTTCCTTCCCACTTTGTGTCATTGGTTAATGTGACTGTGGAGCTATTGACCAGGGGGCTGTGACCAAGGAGTCACAGGCAAGGGGGTGGAACAGGATGCTCTTAGAAGCAGGCTCTGACTCCTGCCATTTGCAACTTCTTCTGGTTACGGGATAAGGACCCTTTGCCATGGCGTTCTCTTCCTGGTAACACCATCCTGACCACACTGCGTTTTTAGAGTCCAGCAATCATATATCCTTATATGGAATATGGAAACCTAAGTTCTCTTTTAAAGCCCCAAAGCCATGCCACCCCCTTAATTAATTTTTACCCAATTTCTCTAGACAAAAATATCACCTTCCTCCTCCAAGCTTCTGATTTTGTTTTTATCAGCTCACTGGTTTGATCACATTCTAGCTTACACTAAGATTGTGTAACTGTCACCAACTCACGGTACTTACCTTCAGTTCCTACAGAGCACCAAAGCCCACACTTACTGCGCTGAAATGCCTATTTAGTGTTTTTTTCCACAATCCTAGGAACTACCCAGTATTGGATGGATGGATGGATGGATGGATGGATGGATGGATGGATGGATATGGATATCTCCTCATTTAATTCTTGTTTAAGCTATCTATTATCATTACCAGTACTCCAGAGTTGAAGGAAGTGAATTTCAAAGTTGTTTTTCTTTATACTTCTCTTTAGCATTGGTCCTTTCTCATAGCATCTATTAAATGAGTATCAAATTAAAACACAGGATTATTGTTGATGATAATTTATTTGGGAATTCCAGCCTTGCTGGGACTGTGCTCCCAATATGATTGGTATGAGTATCCTGGATTAGATGACTGGACTAAATCTGAACTTTCCTGTTGCAGAGATGAAAATTCCCTAATGTACTATTAATTTCCTCTGCCAAAGAGTGTGCATTCTCCATTCTTCGGGTCAATAGGGACATGAAAGATGTGTTATTTGGAAACATACCATTGCAGGGAACAAGCAATGCAAATGATGCATCTTTGCATGCTTCAAGACCCATGTTCAGGCCAGCAAACTTCTTCAAGGTGATGTGCTGACATCCTGAAATCATTTCCTTCACTGCTGTATGCTTTCCACAGCAACCTTTCAAGACCACAAAGCTCAGAAAGTAATAACAGTAGAGTTATAATTTCTACCCAAGACTTTTTTTCTAAAACTAATCTAGACAAATGTGCTGTGAAATAGAGTAGATAATGAGGAGCATAAATTACTCACATGGAGACGCTGCACAATAAATATTTCTTCGCGTGCGAGAGCCACAAACAAATGTTCTGCTGGGGGTCATGTTTTACAAAGAGTCTCACATTTGGGAAAGTGAAGTATTTTCTGATCCAATTTCTTTATACAGGTGAGAAAATTCAGGCCCAGAAAAGGAAAATGATGGTCCCTGATCTAGGAGTGGTTGCTTGAGAAAGCAGGAGGAGCCAGCAGCCGATCGCATCGTGGCTCCAGTGGGTGCTCAGTCACTCGCCCCTGCTCTCTCCTGTATCTCGTTCTTAACCATTAGCATCCCCAGTTCGTGACTTACACCTGTAGCTCACTACACCTGGCACCGCTGCCCAGGTTTCTGGAGACAGCTTTTGTCCTTCTTGACCCGGACACAGCATCAAGAGAAGACCAGACTTTTGAAAGAAACAGAAGGCAGGATGGTTCTGTTTCTGTAGATTCCTTAAACAAAGCATGTGTTTCTGCTTAATGCTAGGTAAGCTCCAACCGATGCCCAGATCCTTGTCACCATGTTTACTCTTCTGTGGTTTTTTTATGTCCATGTGGGTCAAACTACAAAGGCTCCCTTACAAAGTCATTCTTTTAAATCCAACTCCCTTCAAATGAAATCTTAATTTTAAAAAATACTTTTATTGTGCCTGAAAAAATAATCAATCATGAAAACCTGATAAAGAGTTACAGGCAATTCAATAAAATCAACTGATAAGATGACGAATGCTAAAAAATGGATTTTTTTTATTCACACTGAGATACTTGGCACAATATTCTATCCATGTAAAATAGAAAAAAACAAAAACAAAAATAACCTGCCTTATTTTTAAGCACTACTGAACTTCTGATTTGACTGTGCAGAACCAGTGTAGGGAGAAGTCTGAAAATGAAAAATGTGACTTTATGCTACTTCAGTTATTTTATTCAACTCCATAGGCCTGAATGAGGTAAAATACATATGCCACGGATTACAATCACGTCAAGACAATAAATGAATAAACCTGGACAGTTTTATCTTACATCTTTACTAGAAAATCTAACCGAATAATAAAAGCCACATACTATGATGCAAGAGACTACAGAACAAAAATTAAAGTAGAAAAATGTGTCTGTAGATAGCAGATAGTTAGTTAAAAGATAAAAAGAATTTTGCGAAAATAAGCTAAAACTAAAGCCTTTGATGATTGCTATAAAACGGATCCAATTTCCCCCTTTTCGAATTACAATCCTTCAGATCATTTTTTTCCAACCTCTGGTAAGACACCCCCTCTTCATTTCCCAGTGGGGGTGCTCAGATTGCATCCTGAGACCTCCTTGGTCCCTCCTCCAGCACCTCTGCCTCTAGGTTTGTAAATTAGTACTTGCTGCTTGCTCCACGAATCACCACAAACGCATGATGGCTTAAAGCACAGGAGCAACTGGCTTTGGGTCTGTGGGTTTTCTGGCTGGCTCTAGCACCCTGGCTGGCCTGGCATGACTTCATCCATGAGTCTGTGACCTCAGCTGGGCTTCCAAGAGGCCAGCTGAGATTTGCACACTTGGTGCAGGAATGATTCCCCCAGAAAGGAAAAGCACTCATCAAAGCTGGTTTTGCAACACACATGTTGTGGTTCCACCGGACAAGAGCCACCATTTAAGCCAGCTCAGTCAGTGTGGCAGGGGCCTGACTTCTTAAGATGATGGACATCAGAAGATGTTAGCAACCAGGGGACATCATTCTAAAGATCTACCTAGTGCTCTCTTGCAAGCTGCTAATCTAGACTAGACATTAGTCATCTTCACCTCTAAGTTGGAAATGGTTAAATGAGATATATAGATAGATAGAAGGAAACTTGAAAGATACAAAGAACTCTATGATTGTAAAATATTATTATTTGGATAGAGGACTCATATTGTTCTGGATAGTATATTTTTCCCTCTAAGTATGGTTTGTTGGTACAGAGATCTGTTAATTTAAAACAAAATGACCTCAGTAGGAAATATTTAAAATTTTTATGCATTTTAAAAGTCAAATCACTGCTTTTAGCTAAGGTGTATTGTTTTGGTTAGTCATTTAGCAGAAATACCTGATTTTGTCTCAGTTAACCTTTACAGAACCTAAGTTTATGTCTGCAATGCCAAACTTTCTGGGCAATTTAAGCACTTTGGTTTCTGTGGTGCACTTTAAGGCTTCATCTGACACTAGAGAGTTTGAATTTCTGCTGATGAACTAGACTGTTTTATTTCATTTTGTTTTCATTGGATGATGCAACCGCCTGCTTTTTGACAGTTTTGATTACTCTAGAATACGCCCTGAGGTTAAAATGCCTTCTGCTGAGAAAGTGATTTTTTTCCCTGCCACACCCAAAGTGGCCCTTCTACATTCAATTTTCTCTAGGAAAATAAATGAGTTCCACTTGTAAAAAAAAAAAAAAATCAAAGAGAATAAAGATAAAAACCAATATTTAGAGTTCCCGTTGCCATGGGAACGTGTTTCTTTCTTTCTTTCATCTTTGGGCATGTGAAATGAGGCGGAGTGCCGCACTATGGTGGAGTTCCCATCTCACAGTTACCAGATTAACAAGACAGGCCCTGAAAATCAGTGTTTGATTAGTCACAGCCAGAGTTTAGAACCCAATATCAGGTTCAGAGCTGGATTTGAAAATATAAGGGAACAATAAAGATTTTGGCTTGGTTTCAGAATAATCAGTCAAAAATTTGAATTTTACTTATCAAAAAGTTACAAATGTTTAATTTCTTAATATCTGCTGTCCCCAAGAATAGAAGCTGCTTTAGCAAAATCTGTAGCCTGGCTTCAATAGGTAGCATATCTGTAATATTTGGTTCCACACTGAAGCTGTACCAAGACCTCTGGTGACTCCTTGGAAAGGGACAACGGGAATAGTGAATGACTCCCCTCTGGAGCACACGACTCTTATCTCTCGCCTTTCTTAGCCTCTTGCTCTCCTTCTTCTCCATTTCCTGCCTTACAGACCTCTCCTTTCATCTTTTCTTTCTGCACTTTAGTTCCCTGTTGTAATGTGAGCCACAGGGTCTCTTAGTGAGCATAGTAGATGTATTATAAATTTGAGTCATGTTCTATAATGGAGCGCACTTTGAGATACACATCAGAATTAATAAAGAAGCATTGCAATTGGTGGGAAAATTGAAGAGAAGAATGCTTGGCATGTGATGATCTTAAGGCTCTGGTGGTAGAGGGGTTTCAGCTGGGTATTTGCTAGGCCTCACTCATGGGCAGCAAGCTTAATATTTAGGAAATATAAGCACTGTGTGTTACAGATGCAGACTGACTTTGGCACTCATGAGTTATAATAATGGACAATCAAAAGTAATCATAATTCTACAATTTATTGATATTACCAGTATCTAAAAGACAATGCCAATTTTTAAGTCATTATAAAATACAAAATGTAACGTCAATCAAATTTGGAAGGGGAAAATAATATTTACTTGTTCCCAAAACAGCTTTTGACTTAAATATAGTTTTCAGAATTCTAATTCTTTGAAAATGAATAATAACACAACTCTCCAATTATTGATTTCAAACTGTCATAAACTGAGGTGCATAATTTTTCTGATTTAACTTTTTGATTATACCAACTATGGAGTCCAAGACCATGGTCATTACACTTTTAAAAACTCTAATCATAGTCTGTTTCATCCTCGTGTTCAGCTTCAACTCCCATAGAGGGACCATTTCCAATCAACCCCCTAAGGAGCCAATAGGAACTTGGGCTCCATCCTCATACCTGGCATGGTGCTCTGGAAACAGCTGTAGAAACCTTGCTCTAGGTTTCCTCCCTAGGACCAAGGAGACCTCCCCTCAGAGCCACGGCCCCACCTTCCACACCCAGTCTCTGGGGCCCTGGAACCTGCACACCCTGCTTCTAGGGTCTTGGGTACTCTTCAAAGCTCAGAGTAAGGCTGGTCCAGGACATAACAGAGGGACAGCAGGGTGTTCACTAGTATGCCCAGTGTGCCTCCACATTGCCCAGGATGCTGCTCATAGCAGGCGCACCCTGAAAGTACAAGGAGAAGAGCTGTTGGCCACAGGCTGGACTCCGTTGCTGTTTGTGCCTGCCCTCCCCCCAAAGATTATGGAGTGAGTCACAGAAGCTGTCACCTCTCCCAGACCACACTGCTCTTAGAGCTTAAATGTCTTTGCACAGGCTCCTGGAGTTCCTTCTTCCACTCCCAAGACCCCCACTAGATCCCATTCCATCTTACTTTTGAAAATCCCTATCATTTTTTAAATAGACTCTTCTCTCTGGGTTTCACTTACTTTCACATAAAACCTAACACACCTTACTGTTATCTTTATTTACATCTTGGTGTCCTCTCACAGAACTTTGAGGCTAGCAAGACTTGACTTCAACTTGTGGCCCTTCATTCATATTTAATAAATGTGTGAATTAAGTGCACCAAATACATCATTTATTTATGAATTGTTATCTACTTCATGTCTCATGCAAAAATAATCTTTATACTAGCACTTACAACATCACATTAATATAAAAGAATAGAATAGTAAACTCAAAATAAGTTTGAAACATTGAGCAAATGTTAATAATTCCAAAAATTCCTTCTATCACAATGAATATTTCACATCTAATATAGCTCTCGATAAAAACTGGCAGGTAATGTAGCATGACTTTAAATTGAGAAAGATATTCACAACCAAAAACGTGACCAAGGAAAGATGTCACACTGCTCCCTTGGATGTATCAAAGAAACTGACTGTTCCTAAATGCAGAATGTCTACAGTCTTGTCCTAGGAAAATTCAAATCAATGCATTTATTGTAGTTACTTTTCTGTAATGTGGCAAAAAGTAAAAGATTGTCAGAGGCATTTCATGATGATTACTATTACTCAATTCACTTGAGTATTATCTAGACTATGTGGCAAATTGTGTTTAAAAAATCCCCTTGGTTGCTCAAAATTCTAACAAATGCAGAATTGCTCAAATTTGTGCATTAATAATTAGTGCTCAGCATTAATTCCGCACAGTTTACATTTGATAAACTGTTTAATCCTCGTAAGAAAATTGTAGGTAGAAATTGAGAACCAGCAAAGTTAAGAAACTTGCATGGGCGCACAGCTAGACTGGGAGTAGAACTATGACAATCGGCAGTAGCACGACTGTGAGTGGAGCCCTGAAATGCACAGTAACTGGAGGTACACAGGAAGTTCTGCATAGAGAGCACCCGGCCAGTTAACAGGGAAGAACGGATCCCAGGGAGAACAACACTGAACTGCACCTGCACAGGAACAAGAGCAGGCGGCATCCAAACAGTTGGAGAAGAAACAAAAAAGAAACCCATGTTCCCGATGCCAAAGCAGGAAAGGATTCTGTGGAGGGAACTTATGAACCGCAGTCAGGTGCACCTCTGTCGGAGAGTGCAGATCCACGTTAAAGCCAGATGAAAGGAGGGTGAGGATGTAGATGTAACAGGAAGATGCGTCTTTCAGCTGGTGCCAAAAGGAGGGAGAGACACAACGGGAAAGCTGGCGAGAGCAAGAAGGTCCCAAGGTGCTCTTAGCAACTGGGTATTTCCCACTTTCTTGGAAATGGAAAATGGCCAAATGAAGCAATTTTAAAGAAGGTGAAGATGCACCTGCTCCAACCATTGGCTTCTACATTCTTGGCGCAACCCAGTTGCTCAGATGCTTGAGAGTAAGGATTTCTCAGCAGCATCTTGTGGGGACTCATTAAAGCTACAGAATCTCAGACCCTTCCCACTGCAGAATCTGTGTGCTAACAACTCCCCCCATGACTCAAACGTGCTTTAAAGTTTAAAAAGCACTGATCTAGATTCTACCACAGATGACCCGAGGGAAAAGCTCAGCTGCACGCACGGAGCTTAAAATGTTTTAGCTCGCTTTGCAGGCACACCAGTCGTATCCAATTTATTTATAAATATTAACATCACTACATTCCCAACCCAGTAATTAACTAGGTTCAAATTATACTTTCTGTCTTAAGTAATGAACATTTTTACCTTTAAATTAGACTGCTATCAGATCAATACAATGGATTACGTAATTTCACTTGAGTGTGCAAGGTTCTATGGGGAACGCCACACAATAACCACCGTATAAGAGGAAAAGCTTTACAAATTTCACTCAGTGATCATGCTTATTCCCCTCAATCCTGTCCATCGCATGCCACAGACACACTGCAGGAGAGCATATGAAGGGCTTTAGAGGGTTCACTTTACATTGGATGTAGTAGTAGCAATGATAGAATGGGAAACGATCTGAGGACCAGGCAAAGAAAGATTCCATCGAGAACACATACAGTCCCTGTTTGGAGAATCCCAATGCGTACAAATTCCAATTACCATAGTTTAGTTAAGTAGCATCGTGGGATCTCCAACAACAATTAAAACTCCAGTGGCTCTGGTGTATGAACCATGAATAATTCCTTTCTTTTCTTGGTGCTGGTGTTGAACCCAGAGGCTCTATACCACTGTGTTACATACCCAGCCTTTTCATTTTGAGATCGGGTCTGGCTAAATTGCTGAGTCTGGCCTCAAGCTTGTGATCCTCCTACCTCAACCTCCCAAGTCACTGGGATTAGAAATGTGTGCCACCACACCCAGCTTGATCCTGAGGAATTCTTGAAGGTCAAACTTAGCTTCTAAGTCCAGGCACCAAGTCATTTTATAAAGAATTCATGGGCCTCACCTTCAGTGGCTAGCCACATCACTTCTCTCCCAGTCTGTTGGCCACCGGTCCCTGTGCACATTATTAAGAACATGTACAGACAGAAAAGCAGTGTGGAGCTGCTCTGTGATACCCCAGGAATAATTTCCTAAATCCCCAACAGTCCAAAGACAGAATCGACAAGCCACTGAATGAGAAGTGTTGACGCTGGAAATAAAAGAACCTTACCCAAATAGCTGGCCCTGGGCACACTGACCCTGCCACCAGGAGAGCCTGACCTTAAGTGAGGAAGTGGCTATGATGAAGGTGACCTCAGCTGACCCCAGAGAAAAGCGCTGTCGGGGTGGATGCGTGGCCTGGAGGCACAGAGGGCAGAATGAGAGGTCAGTCCAAACCTAGAAAGGACAGTGGCAGTGCATCAGGGACAAGAGAGCTCAGCCCACAGCGTGAGCCACCAGAGAAGAACAGGGCGGCCCACTCCTGGCCAGCTCCTACAGGAAAACACGGAACCCTCAACATCTGCTTCAACTAATACTATACTAAATAAATTGTAGTTTTACTGGCTTTTATAACGCCATCCACTTAGGATTTAGGAGATTTTTTAAATTGTTTTGATAAAAATTTAAAGGTCATAGAAGAGTTCCTTTTTCCCCACTGATAATTAAGATTTTGTGCAATTTTGGTGTGAATAATCATTTCTGCAATCTGCACTACTGCAAAGCAGCAATTGGGAATGAATTCGGTAGGTAGGTAGTAGGTAGGTGGGTGGGTAGGTAGGTAGGTAGGTGGGTGGTAGGTAGGTAAATAGGTGGGTAGATGGGTGGGTAGGTAAGTACGTAAGTGGGTAGGTGAATAGGTAGGTGGGTGGTAGGTAGGTAGGTAGATGGGTGGGTAGGTGGTGGGTAGGTGGGTGGGTGGGTGATTGGGTAGGTGGTGGGTAGGTGGGTGATTAGTTAGGTATATAAGGTAGATAGGTGAGTAGGTAGGTGGGTGGGTAGGTAGGTGAGTGGGTAGGTAGGTGAGTGGGTAGGTGGGTAGGTAGATAAGTAGGTAGCAAGTAGGTGGATAGGTTAGGTGGGTGGTAGGTAGGTAGGTGGGTGGGAGATTGGTCAGGTGGTGGGTAGGCAGGTAGATAAGGAAGATAGGTAGGTAGATAAAGTAGGGAGGTAGGTAGTTGAGTGCATGGGTGGGTAGGTAAGTAGGAAGGAAGGAGAGGGAGAAAGAAAGAGAACAAGAGTGTTAAACTGATCTAGACACAGTGATGATCTTGATTCTTGTGCTCCCACATGCCAGGTTCAATAAAGGGCCGCATAGTCCACAGGTGACATGCGTTCAGGTGCTGGATGTCCACTTACCTTATCCCCAAGCACACAACACACTGGCTTTGGTCAGGAATCTTCCAGGAATCTGGAATCTTCCAGGAATCTGTCTTATACCTGGAGAGCTGATTCATAGGACAATCTTGGGAGGGTTCTACCAACAACCAATGCACATCGCAACAGAGGAGACACTTTTGCCAGAGTACTTCCCTCCCTAGAGTACATGACTTTAGATACATTTCATTCTTAAAAATTAAATTACACTTAAATGCACAGGAAAAAATGCTAGTGGTAAAAAGCATCATCATTTCTTCTATAAAATAAAAAATCTATACAAACTATCTAATTGATTTTATTTAAATTTCCCCTGAATCTATCATTCTTATAAGAGTAGTTAAAGTGAGCTTGCCTTATTGGGTTGCTCTTCATTTGTAAAGCGTAAAGAGTGTCTATGTTTAAGAGCATGAGGAGGATATTGATTGGTTCTTACAGGTTACCAGTCTATAACATGAAAGGTAATTCCTAGAAAAAGCTAGAAAGACTCCAGTTAGTTTAACACTTTCCAAGACTGTCCCTTGACCATTAGTTACTTTTCCATGTGAACCTCATACTGATTTTGGAGGTTTCTCAATTGCTGAGAGGCTGGAGGCCATTTCTCAGAGCTCTCTCCCTGTGCTGGGGCTGCCCTGAGAGAGCCTGGAGCCCAGGTGGGCCATCCTTGCCAGTGGATTAGGAAGATGGCTTTGTCACTTCCAGCCCAAGATGGTTGAGATTACGTGCCTTTCCTGCTCCTTCCAGCAGCTGGAAGCAAGACTTCTGGGCTTTGGAAGATAGCATAATCACACAAGCTTGAAGGAACCCAGACCTTCTCAACACCAGGACGAACTACCCGATGGCCAGAGACCTCCACGGTGAAGGACTAACAAGGGGGTAGGACTCATGCGAACTGAAATGCTGGCTGCTCCTTACTACACCCAGTCGTACCCTACACTAAATACCTGACCACACACTTGCCACCCTGCGCTGTTCAGAGCTCTCGGCAAAGATGGAAATGTTCTGCCCCGCCCAGTACAGCAGCCGTGGATCACCTGTGGCTACAGGAGAGATGGAATTTTTATTTAATTTTAGTTAAGCTAAATTGAAGTACCCATTGTGGCTAACAACTGCATGAAGGTGAAGCTCCATTCTTGACATGAGATTTCATATTCCAGCTCTCAACAGTGTAGGAAGAGACAAGACTTTTTCTACTTGTAGTCTATGGAATGTAATCTTGACAAGTTGACCAAAGGAGATATGAATTTTGGTCAATTCAATTTATTTTATTACAATTAAAGAGGATAGTTAGCAACTTTCTGAAACTATCATTCGTAAAGCAAGTATTGCTTTTCCTTTGTAAGTACACTTGAAATTTCCTCCTTTCACCTTCCCAGCTAATCACTGGGAAGAGGGCAAGAAGCCCAGTGGGAAGACTGAAGACTTGTATTTTCTCCAACCCAATGTCAGCTGCTGCCTGCTGGATAAATGTTACGGCATGTACTCTCTTCCTCTTGCCTCCCTTCTCAGTAAAATTCTCAAGCCATCACATTACACAGAGCTACACGGGCGCTGATTTGTGTATAGATGAATATGGACACAATATGAATATGAACAGCCATGGTAACCCATATGGCCAAGTCTCTCTTCCCTCCTATGATATTGTCCCAGGAGTGCCTGTAAATCCCAAGACCTAAACTGAGGTTCCTCCACACCCCTCCTGATGAGCACACTGCTATTAGGCGCGGAACTCCCCTAATTTCACTCTGCTCTCTTCCTCACCCTGAACTGGGCCACAGGCCTCGCTCCCAGCTTGCCCAAGGTGCAGAGTGGACCCCCTCTGCGCGGTCTGAGCCCAGACCTGGCGCAGTCCCGCACTCTGGCAAAGACTTCACCCCAGAGACGAATGCCTCCAAGGAAACATCACAAAATATCAATTTTTGAATCAACACAAGAATGGAAGTGGTAAATCTTGATGATTTTAATGCTTTACAATTTCTTACTATTTTTTTTTAGCAATTCAGCAGACGTGGAAAATTTTATTTTAAGAAATCAGCATTTGTCACTATTTATAAAAAACATACAACAAACAAAATCTAACAAAATACTGTTCAAAACGGGGAGAAAAAAAAAAGATGAGACCCTTGTCAATTTTTAATTGGCAAAGCAAAGAGCATCGTACTAACAAAACTTAATTAAATCATTAAATATTTAAAATGAAGTTCTAACTCTAGCTTATTGAATAAATTCCTTTTATGTATTTGCAACTCTATTATAAAGTCTGTACATAAAACAAAATCAAATGTAAAAACTAAACAATTTAATGTATTCAGCTCAATCAAAAATTCCATTTCATTTATCCTGCCGAAATTTAAATCACCTCAGAATATTGTACCAGGAAATGCATAATAAAACACTGCTACAAATATGTTGCCCATAAAGCAGTCGTACCTTACAAAATAGAACTCATTCATTTTACATGTTTCATTTCATGTCAATAATAATGTATGATAATATTGTCCAATTTACAATGAATGTCAGATTTCTGGTGGAAGATATAATGGATATTTACTAACATCTGTTTTTATATCACTCATTACCAACTGCACATACATATGTATGTCTTTAACTTCCTTTAAACAAATATTTCTTTCTTGGCCCACATAAGAAAGACTTAGATACACAATACTTCCTTTGGAGAAAATGCAATGCCTCCGCTGGTTAGCACATGATTTGAGTGTATCTACTGGGTGCCACCTCCTACGAAATATCTCTATATGTAACTGGAAAGATTAATCTAATGGTGTTGGGTCATCAAAGAGAGGTTCCAATAAGTAATCAGAGGCTTTACCAAAAACACAAGCAAGCTCCTGGTCATTGTCCCAGACAAAACAGAGCAGAAAAGAGTGCACGTTCAAGTCCATGGAAGTCACGAAAGGCAGCGCTCTCAGGAAGCAGGAATCAAGGCCTCTGCTGAACCCATCCCTAATTCTGCTAGGGAGGGAGATCTTTGCTCCCTCTGGAAAGCCGCAGGCCCCTTAGGATGGACAGAGGAACCCAAACAATCAATAGCCACGCTCACTCTGCTCTCCGATCCATCTCTTGTCCCTTTCTCCATGTTCGTTGCCCAAATTGCAGGCTGGATTGATGCCCTTCTCCCTCTTATGATTGTCCAAATCTGTTCCTCTACTAGAAATATCTTATTTGTATGTTTTGGTACAGGGATTGAATCCAAGGGTACCTGATCACTAAGACACATTTCCATCCCTTTCCCTTCTCCATCAGTGCTTCCACCCCACATTCATAGCATGGCTTTTGTTTTCATGAAGTTCAATCCTTCCTAATAAGTGGAAGAGTCAATGCAGTGGAACCTTAGATGCAGACCTGGACCCCCAGGCCAGTCCTGTCCCCACTGCTGAATTCCCCCAGATGCACAGCTGGACCCCAGCCCAGTCCTGACCCCACTGCTGAATGCCCCTGGGGCTAGGGTGAGATGCTCTGCTTCCCCAGTTCCTTCCTCACCTGCGATGCATTCAGAGTAGGACTAAATAATAGTGGTGACCTCTGGGCATGGCACCTTGTACAGACCCGCAGCCTACCTACGTGCAGGCAGACGTGTGCAGTCTTCCTTTCCAGACACTTCCATTTCCACAGAAAGGAGTTCCTCTCTATTTCAGTGATAGCTGAACGAACGTATTTACCTCTCCAAGTTAATTTCCAATTCTCTTGGGGCTTTTTGTTCTTTCTTGTTTTTTGTTTGTTTTGTTTTTCTTTTCAGTGGTAGAAATTGAACCCAGGGGTGCTTAACCACCGAGGCACATCCCCAGCCCTTTTCATTTTTTATTTTGAGACAGGGTCTTCTCAAGTTGCTTAGGGCCTCGTGAGATTGCTGAGGCTGGCTTTGAACTTGTGATCCTCCTGCCTCAGCCTCCCAAGCTGCTGAGATCACAGGTGTGTGCCATCATGCCTGACTTATCTTGTTTGTTTTCCTTTTTTTCCCCCCTGTGTCTAGCAAGAAACTTTTACCATGGGAAGGAAAAGATGATATTCTAGCACCAGATAAGTACATTGTTCAAGAATGAATATTTCAACAAGTAGCCATTATCAGTTCATTGCCCAAGAATAACTTTTCAATAAACAATATTTTCTGAATGCATGTAGAGAGGAGATTGTTTAACAGAGAACTCCCTGGGTTCTCCCTCTGGTCTTTTAATCTAGTAGGTTGGACTCATTATTCAAACTTTTCTGAAATGTTCTTCCCATGGGAACCCACTTTTGCAACTGCCATAGATGGCCTTCTGGATGGTTCAGGGAAATTCCACCCCAGTATTGCATATGGAAAATCTGAATGGCTCAGTGAAGAACAACACTAAGGAAAAAAGTACCCAAAACGAAGCTCACCGAGGTCTGACACACGCTGCTTCTAGAATGCATTATTCTGCATTTCAGGAGCAATTCTGAAAATGAGCTTAAATGGCCAGGGTAAAGCCACTTCCGTCCCAACCACTGTACAAGACTCTACTTGTGCCACACCCGTCCTGCAGACACCTAGGCCACCCTTCCCCTAGTGCATCAACCTCTGCAATCCTGGATCTCTCTGCCTCTTTCTTCAGTCTCAAGGTACCTTGGAGCCAGTTCTCACACCAGACTGTCCTGGGGCAATCAGGACCTAGAGTGGCTCCAACGAGGATTTCCAGATCATCTGTTACCAACGGTGACAGTAAACAATGAGGAGTTTTCCAGGAGCCCACAGCCTGTGAACCCCTCCTTTCTAAATCCACAGTGTGCACACACTGAGAGAAGTCACCTGTGGAGGAACAAATGGCTTTTGTCTATTGCAGGTGGCCCTCATTATTGTCCTGAGAATATTCATTTTTCCATTAAATAATATCAAGATTTAATAGATACTAACCAAGTTTATTCCAGGCAAGAGGGTTGTACAGCTTAGAATGTTTACTGTGTTTCACCAAAAAAATAGTATCATTTATTTAAAAACTCACTTACAAAACACACCAAGTATCTGTAAAGTGTTACATGCAGCATTTTTATTTATTTGAAAATAAACAGGAATTCTTGAGTTCTTAGTGAAAACATCACTTCCAGTCTTTTTCTCCCCCTAAAGAATATTTCTTTTGATGTTCTAAATTTGCAAAAGAAACAAATATTTCAGAGTTGTTTTGCTTTGGAGCACCTCATAGATGAAAGTTAGTATTCCATTGCTAATACTCAAAGCCAAGATCATCTTTCCTGTGAACTGTAGCAGAATTTTCTTCTGCATTCACAAGTCATCTTAATTTTGCTGTAGTTTCCCAAATGCCTGGCTCTGCCTTCATGGTAAATCTTAGGCGTCAGGGAGAGATTGAAGACAGCGCTAAGCGCGTGCACATTTACCAACTAATTAGGCCCTAACTAGCCACTTACATAAGCAAACAAAGGGGGTGGCATAGTGCAGCTGAACATTCTCAACTCTCAAACAACAAACAAACCTTCAAAGACTGTCCCTGTTACACAATAGACCCCACGTACCCTACATCACAGCTGCCCAAATTAATTTTCCACAGGAATGGTCCATGGAAAGTTACAAAATGCATACAGATAACTGGGGGCAAAGAGAACAGATTCAACCGATTCGACTAGCGTTCAGGCTGACCTGGAAAAGCTTTCCTCAACTACTGGTTTTCAAATCTTTACCTATAAGAAGGCCAGGTTCCCTGGGTTCCGGAAAGACCCTCTGCCTCCCAATTCCCTCTCTTAAAGCAGGTGTGTTTCAGACAAGCTCATCCCAAGTACGCTTCTGAGCTCCAGACAAAGCAAATTCCAAACCCCACACCCACCACCTCCAGCCTGCCATAGAGGAGAGCGTCTACCTGTTCAACTGTGCTGTTCTCATTGGAAATGCCCAGAAAAAACAAGGTCTGAAAAGATTAAAGATGTTTTCCCTGTCTTTGGTTCCAGGCAATCTGTAATCTTTGGACGTTGCTAATCATTGAAGAGGTGTTTACAAATATCAGTAGCAACAAGCCAAAAGCCAGAGCCAACATTTACACCTCCATTGCTCAGTGCTGTTTGGACCAGGAATCAATAAGCTTCACAGTTGAACTCACTACTGAGAAGCGTAGACCGCATTCCCCGTCCACACCCCAGATGCTTGCCAGTGAATGAATTCCCCTTCTTTACTGGTTGAAACAGAATTTACAGCAACAAATGACTTCCGCTTGTTTGGTATCAGGTATGAAAAATCAGTAGGGAAGCAGCGGCTTGATTTAAAAACTGTCTTTCAGGGAAACTTTCAGAAAAAATAAGTGATTCAAAGACATTTGAGATCTTAACATAAAAATTAAAAATAGTCTCTGATAACTTTCAGAAGAGGATTTTTAGAATTCATCACTTTTTTCAGAACCTGCAGATTTATCACTAAGCAATCATACTTTCCAAAACACTATTTTAAAATACACATTTTGTAATCACAGAAAACTTAGTTGCTAAAGCTAGATTAGCTTGGGCCAAGGTTTGACTTTAACAATTTAAAACAGGAAAATATGTTTTACTAACGGAAAAAAATGAAAACAATATAACGGAGCTTACCAACCACATCACGTTCTCCCGGCAGCCAGGGTGGAATAAGCAGGTGAGCGGGATCTGCCTCGTTAAAAACACCAGGTTCTGATCCAGGAGGTGCTGCTTGTAATTTGTGTGATTAAGCAGGTGATTTAACCTCTCAGAGTTCTTCAAAATCTCTACCTAGTCAGTATTTGTTGAAAGCTTCCCCTGTGCCAGACTCCCTACTACAAGAGGAGCGTACTTTGGCAGTGACGGTGACGTTGATGTCATGCAGATTATGTCCTGGAGAAGACAGAGGTGTGAACAGGACAATGCAATCATGGACATGGCCTTGACAGTGGGAGCACAAAGCAAGGGAACCTAACCTGAAGGGTGAGCAGCAGCTATCTGAGCTGAAACCTAAGGTGCAGTGGGCAAGAGCTGAGGAGTACCGGAAAGGCCATCTAACACGGGAAGCAAGAGAGGGCAAGGCGGAGCAGGACCCTGGGTGTCAGATGACATTCAGTGAGGTTGGCAGGAGAGAGAAGGCAGGGGACAGGGACAGGAGAGGCCCTGACTCTGCAGGCAAGGCTTTGCCTATGGGACCCATGTGCCATGTGGCAGGACCTTGATCTTCATTCTTGGGAAAAGAGTGGGCAAGCCACCCAAGGGCTTGAAAGGTGGAGACTCAGTTGGACTTGTTGGGCTGCAGGCCAAGAGCATTCAGGAATACCGACTAGTGGCTGGATCTGTTGGTGGCAGATTTACGGAAACTAAGATCAGACTTCAAGACACAAATAAATGTGCAGGATAATAATAAATTCATAATTGAGGGACTTGTCAAAAAAGCAGGAAATAATTTCTCCAGCCATGAAACAAGACACTAACCTATTACATACCTCCGACAGCAATGGCAGCTCAGAGAATGAAGACCAGTAGACTGCTTCTCCTTTCTTTTCCTTTTTCAAAATGGCTGATTTTAGAGTCACACCAAACATCATGCTTCTCATAAGTGGTGAAAGATGAACCTTTTCTTTTTTCCCAGTCAAATCCTAAATCTTTGAATTCTTCTGTGTGCACAGGGTGCTAGTGCAAATGATAGTTGTGACACTTCTCTGTCACCATGTGGAAAAAGCCTGCAGCAAATCCTCCTGATTATGAGCAGCCTGCCTCCTGCCTTTCCACGTGGATGGCCATTCCTTCAGTGACCAATAAAAGGTGTATTTGCAGGGGGGGTACCAGGATTGAGCCCAGGGAACTTAACCACTGAGCCACATCCCCAGCCCTGTTTATGTTTTATTTTGAGACAGGGTCTCCCTTGTTGCTCAGGGCCTCACTAAGTTGCTGAGCCTGGCTTTGAACTTGCGATCCTCCTGCCTCAGCCTCCTGAGCTACTGGGATTGCAGCATGCACCAGCAAGCCCAGCATAAACGGTGTTCTTTAAGGGAATCTCCACGTATTTGGTAGGGTCACCGATCAGGTTTGTGAAGGTGATGAAGGACAGGAGGTTTGCCTTCCTTCCCAGGAAGTTTATCTTCACTGCCCTGGCTGACCCCTCATGGTGAAGCCTTCTAGGGCTGAATAAAATCTTCAGCCTCTGCACACTTTGAAGGTCATAGCTGCCAACACACAATCCTATGGTGGCTGCAGAAGTGCCCTGAGGACTGGGCACAAGGGTCAGGCACATTGAGCGGGCACTGCTGCCAGTGGCACGGTGTTCACCTCCCTGCAAGCAGGGACCAAGAGAAGGGTGGCACACAGAGCAGAGGAGAGGGACCAGCCCCACCAGGGGAAAAGCAGTGTTTCCATGCAGGCTTGCACGCCAGCGTTTACACTGGGCGTTTAAAAGGGTACTGTTTGAACAGAGGGACAGAAATTGAACCAGAATTTTCTAAATTAATAAGACCTGAATATCGTTATGCAAAAGCATTATTTTCTCCCTGAGCATTCTATTGCGCCATGTGGTGGAGACACAGCTTACCCAACAATAAGCCAGTGCAGGAAAAGTGCATCGTCAGAGTTACCCTGGAACATTCCCTGAGTCTCCCTGAAGACCCGCGTATGTGGGTTTTACTCACTGCACCTCCTCGCAGCAAGCCACACGCCAGATGTACTCCCGACGTCATTTCTTCGGTGCGGAAACCAGACGAAATACCACGTTTGCATTTACAGCTGCATTGTAAAAAGCAATTTGGAGGTCTGTTTTCCACTCTTTTTTTTTTTCTAAGCACATGTAGCTGAACAAGTTAAAGCTGTGTAACTCCTTTGTATACAAAAGAAAATGACCTTTACCTCCATTTATAAAACTGACACACAGATCAAGTCCCATTCTAATTACTGAAAGAAACTTTTAGAGTACAATTTAAGCAACCGAATTATCTCATTTAACTAGTAAATTAATTTGTCCTTTTCCCCCATGTCATTCAAAACAATAAGACATTAACCAAATTGGGTGTGTTCCTAATCAACTAGAATATTAAAAGTGAAGAAAAAAGAAACACAAAATGAATTTTAAGTTTTCCCTACTTCCACACCTATATATGCATGAACAAATCCCAATTAACCCCAAAGTCACTTCATTCCAATTCCTATTTAATTTTGGAAATAAGAGCCAAGTCCGAAATTTCTGCCACACCCCTCCAGGTCCCTCCACCTTTCTCTCCATTCACCTCTGCCTCCATGGTGTGTTGGTGGAACCCGCTCCCCAGACCCCCTTGCCTCTGCCTTCCTGTTGGATTCAGTCAGTGGGAAGTCCTGGTGGGAGATGTTTGGCAGGAAGACTGAGGCCACCAAATTCATTCCATGGACACCTTCCCACTAACTTGGTCCCTGGCACAAGTCACTGCTCTTTCAAATTGTCTTCTCTGCAAGACTGGATTCCAGAGGGGCCTCTCCTCGTCCCTTTAGGACCAAAGGCAAGGACAGCTCACTCAGTGCTGCCTATGATACCAATAGGACCAGCAGCTCCCCCTCTTCTACAAGCATTGCTTGCACAATTCCACCTTCACTGTGCCACTGGTTTTCTGTTGGAATCCTAAATCATACAATTTATCTTACCAAACCTGAATCTGAGGACAGTTAGGTGGAACACCCAAGCCACCCAAATGCTTGAATGGGAATAGTTAGAACACTTGGCTGCCAGCAATAGAAACTTCTCTGGAATGAGTTACAAAATGGTGGAGGCGTCCGTTGGAGCACACCGCTAAGAAGCTCAGTGGACTGAATTTGAGCATGGCTAGATACGGGCACTAGGACTTTGTCCTCAGGAATGTATCTCTACTCCCATGTGGACTTCATTCTCAGGCTGTCCACACATGATAGAAAACATAACCAACAGAATCTGTAAGATTCCTCCTCCCAGTGGTTTTAGCAAAAGTCCCATAGATGATTCAACACCAGCTAGCAGCAGTTACACGTCCAGCGGTGAGCTAATCGCAGTGGATTCTGATTGGTTAGGCTACAATCCATGGGATTGGATAAGAGAGACAGCTGTACCCCCCAAAAAACAAAAAATACATGGACTTAAATGGAGAATCAATGGTTTTTTGGAAGAAATCTTTTTCTCAGAAGAGTAAGCTCAGTGCTGTTTGGCAGAACCAACAGATATCTCTGGTACATAGAAACATGAATGAAATCAATTATCAGTCTACACCCTTTTGATACATGTCTCACATGTACCTAAACCAAAGAGAATGGACCTAACCTAAACCTTGCTTCCTGGAAGCAAAAGTACATTATCCAGCTAGAAATAGCAGTGACTAATGTGCACATGGAAATTACAAACCCCAGAGGATTTCAGATCTCCTACCTTATTTAATTCAGTTATTCCTGATTAAGAATTCCAAATTGCGTACTGATAGTATTTTGTGAGGTCAAATATTTATGAAGTTCAAGAATCTAAAGATCATTTCCAATGCTTCCCTTGTGCTCAGCTGTTGTCAAGAGCCCACAGTGTAAACATGTGAGAAAAATTCATGGTTATCAGTTTTATTGTGCTAAGAATTTCTGTGGAAATTCAGCCAGAAAGCCATGAAGATACATTACTGGGCCAAAGGCTAAAGTTTCTTCAGTGGTCATGACTTCTTTTCTGCATTTTACCCAGGACCTAGGGGTCACTTTAATACTAAAAATACAGCTTCCAACCCCATTTTGCAAACAACTTGACCATGGCTTTGACCATAACATTGCAGAGCAGTCTGAATATGTGGGCTCACCCAGAAATGTGTGGTTAGTATAAAAATCTTGAACCAAAGATCAAGAGGTCAGGGCTGAAGAACTCTTGTGATGGTTTTAAAGCAAACTATGGGTTTACTCTGCTAAAATTCAGTGGTCTGAAGACACATGAAGAGGACTTCATGGTGACACTTTGAGTAGGCAGGGAACAGAAGCAAACAGCCTAGATCTCACTAAAGGTAGTGCGAGAATTAGAACTTGATTTGTGAGGTCAGAAAGAAAAGCCAAACCTGCTGACTTGAAACACTGAGCAGAATTTTTCCCTTTCTTGATAAAATGTGCAAAAAGTATTAACTAAACAGTTTTCAAAGTGCTTCTGGAGTGTATGTCTCAATTTTAGGAATTATATAACTGCAGTGGAGAATCATATCATGGGAAATTTTTCAAAATGTGCATTTCTCGAAAACCATGCAAACATTGATCAAACCTAATCATTGGATTTAAGGGCAGTGATGGCCAGGACAGAGTTTATTTGGTGCTGCTAGTTAAAAATAAATAAATACATATATACATACATACATACATACTGGAATGGATATTTCTGTCCAACCCAAAAAAATATTTCTCAGCCCTTGACGTGACAGTTGACAGTCAAGTATGAAGCCCTGCTCACTGCAGGGTGTCTGAGAGAAGCAGTGACACACAGGATATGGAAATAAAAAGAAGGGGTGAGCAAAAGGTGACCCTGAGTCCTGAGCTTCAATCTTCATACTCACTCAGTGGTGCTTAAAGGAGCCTTTTCTTTCCTGCCGATGGCAAAATGGTAGAAAATCAAGCAGACCAAGTCTGGCTGCCTCTATGTCAATCAGCTACCCAATGGCCAAAGAAGAATCATTTTGGGGCATGGACGTTCATTTTGAAGAGTCTGGAGGCGCACCTTACTCTACAAACTGCCTCCAGGTAATTATCTAAGAATGAGCTCAAAGGAACGTGCCTGAAACCTGTGGTGCCATTTTGGGCTTGTGTTGAAGTGGGATGGCTCTGGGAACCCTGTCCAGTCCCGTGTAATCCAGGCCCGGGACCAACGCAAACAACTGTCCGAGCCCTCCTCTGTGGTTCACCTCGGGCTCTGCGTTTCCTGAACAGATGAGAGTACAGAATCAGCCAAACCCACAGTGAGGCAGTAGTATTAACTCAGTCTCTCACGTGAACTTTGACAAGCTGACACTGGGTTGGGAACAAGTCAATTTATCGCAGTGACAAAAAGCTGACCAGCAAACTTACCTAGAAAGCTGATTTTATATGATCTTTCCACCCCAACATGGAAATCTGCTTTCTGGCAAGTAAGATAATGTAGGCATGATACAAGGGCCGAGTCCACTATCCACTAAATAATTGAATAAAATCACACACACAACTACAAACTCTAAAGTTATCATATAGCATGTCTGTTCAACAGGTCAAAGAAAGCAGCCCTCCGCCCGAGAGTTCTGTTATTTAAAGATATAATCGTGTGACAACCATTCCAACAAACACCATAACCCGTCTCAGAAAACAAAACAATTTTCTGGGAGTAAAAGATTCTAGAAGGTTGATCTGTGTTATTTCTGTGTTCCTCATTAAACATTCGCTCCCCACATGCAACTCCCCCAATAAAACACAAGCCCTGTGCATTCCACAGCTTGGCGTGGAAGGAAGTCTGCCGCGCTCTCGCCTCAGTGTGCCAGACCGTCACAGGTGCAGGCAATTAATAAGCAGATTGCCCCACGCCCACGGTTCCCAGGGACCCGTGGAAAGGCACCGGAGCTCTCAGCTCGGTTACACAGAGAATCAAGCAGAGAACTCGTGCACCCTGTTCCCGTTTTCTCCATTTTCCTTTGAAATTGAGAACACACGTAGGATTCGCTTTGAAGTTGGGGCTGCCTGAATATGATATTATTGATTTCCATAACATGTTTTTGCTCTGCAATGCGGATGTGCATTTTTCAAACATATTAAGCAAGGCTTTGATCTGATTTGTTCCACCAGAACACTTGATAGAGGCTGAAAACCATTTCTATATAAGGGTTTGCTGTGCTGAAGGGAAGATTGCCCTAGCTTGAAAGAGCTTGGACATATCCCATCTGAAAGCTCTTTTCAGCCTTCCTCAGCCTAAACATTTTACTCGGGAGGGTCAAAGGTCACCAACTGTCAAAACAAAACCAAAATTACACAGTGCTCCTGCAAAGGAAGCGCAGCAGAGTGGAAATTCAGACTTCACAAACGGGCTCCCCAAGCAGCATGTGGCCGACAATAAAACTGCCCTTGAAAGTAGCAGATACCTTTCCCCAAACCCTGCCGAGTTTTACAAGTTGTCCAGTAAGTGTAGGAGACCAGCCTCAGGCATCAGCACAGAGCCTGCAGCAAGCACTCTAGGGGACGAGAGGGGACCTGCCCGGGGTTTGATTGTTAAAGAAACCGGCCTGCAAGCCCGGCCCCAGATGGTGTCAAACCCAAAGGCTCATAAATCTTCCCCCAGAGTTTCCAATTTCAGAAAGAGGCTGCTTCTTTGTGGGATTGGGGAGCGGGGGAAGTTTTGCCATTGGGCATCT
The DNA here is from genome assembly GCA_004027875.1 of Aplodontia rufa. Classification (NCBI taxonomy): domain Eukaryota; kingdom Metazoa; phylum Chordata; class Mammalia; order Rodentia; family Aplodontiidae; genus Aplodontia; species Aplodontia rufa. The sequence goes on from PVKS010016963.1 coordinate 42,728, forward strand.
GACCCCAAAGCCCTTCTAGCCCTGTAAGCTTTCTTGCTCCTCCAGCTGCACACAAGCAGACATCACCACGGAGCTCAAAGCATGACATTGTCCACAGCCAGCTCACGGAGGACAGGGGCCTTGCCAAGCACTCATTTCAGCTCCAAGGAGTCCTAAGAACCCAGACATTCAGGGATTTGGTTGATGGTTTGTTCCTTCTTCAGGAAGGAACTTTGCAAATAATTCTTTTTTTTTTTTTTTT